>JAODAI010163303.1:0-10874 GCA_027575025.1 Scotoplanes globosa | reverse complement strand
AAATTGTATTTCACTTAAGTCGAATACATTTCACTTAAGTGGAATTAATTGCACTTAAGTCAAAT
Organism: Scotoplanes globosa; assembly: GCA_027575025.1. Taxonomy (NCBI): domain Eukaryota; kingdom Metazoa; phylum Echinodermata; class Holothuroidea; order Elasipodida; family Elpidiidae; genus Scotoplanes; species Scotoplanes globosa. Next base: position 10,809 of record JAODAI010163303.1, on the reverse strand, counting down.
TGGGAGGTAAATGTTAAAATGGCTTGTCATACGGCCTTGTGTTTTTGGCTGGACGTAACGCTTCTTTCAGGGCGATCTTTGCTGGTGTGGTGTCATCTAGCCGTGCGATATGACCAAATAAGCGTAATCGCATGTGAGCGATTTCCTTTGATCATGGGATTTGATTGGTTGTGGTGTAGAGCTCTTCGCTTGTGATCCAGTTATTATTGTTCCATTTGATGCTTAAAATTTGTCTTAAAAGTCTCCTTTGGAATTTGTCTATTTTGTCTTCTTGTGATTTTGTTAGGCCCCACAATTCGCTGTTATACAGGAAAATACAGGAGGGCTTTGAAGATCCGGATTTTCAGGTGTTGATTGATTTGTTTGCTTTTGAAGATTATCCCTAGTATCTTGTAGCAGGTGTTATTGATTCCTATTCTTCGGTTGGTGTCCTCTTTGGTTCCAAGTAAGCTTTCGACGTACTTGCATTTTTCCAGCTTTCGTCCCCATTTCTAGTGATGGTATATTTCTCGGCTTTGGGTGAATGGGGGAGCAATTTATAACATCCCGTATCAGACATAATGGAATGGACAGATCAATCAACTGCATGCCCCTCCTCAAAAATATGTAGCGATGACGCAGCCCATTTGAATGGTGTAGTAACTAAAATCAGTTATTAACCAAATGTCATCACTATTATTAACCATTTGTTAACGACAAAACCAATAACAACTTGTATATGATCAGCACACACCTGAAAGAAATATGGAGGTTCTGCACGTTATGTCATTTCATCAAATTTGCGGTAATATAACATAATTTCACCCATGGTATTGACATAACCTTGCTGATTGACTGATTAACAGACGGCGATTGGCTGTTGCCAAGAAATAATCTAAATATATATATACACTATCCACGAATACCGTAACATGTCCATCTGTTTTATTTGGCATCATATTCTGGTACGTATAAACGCCGTTGTTCGGATCAACTGTATTTAACATTAATCAGGGATCTCCACAGATGCAGTTGTGACGTTTCAATCTTTAGTCCCATTATTAAAGAGGATTTGGACGGGTTTGAATTTCCATTTGTTGGAAACAGCCAATCGTCGCATGTTAATCAGCCAATCAACAATGGTAAAACCTATAATAGCAATACGTTTCCGATCTTTTGTGGATGAAAATTGACATTAATATGATATTTAGTATTTTCTTATGTATTTCATTGTTTTTTGACGATTTTAGGTATTTTCGATGTATTGTATTGTTTTATGTCTTTATTGTATTATTTCATTTTTTTTATTATACTATTTCGTGGTGAAATGGACTTTGTCTGACAATAAAATCAGACTTATACAATACATTATATGCCCACAATGTACAAATAACGGTGTTACACCACCTAAAATCTTTATTCACAAGCCTTAGTGTACAAACATATATAATTGTACATGTTTAAAGCATACCGTTTTAAACACCTACATGGAATGTCCGATTTGGACGGGAATGGTGTCACAATGTGCACAAGAAAAGAAAAAGTCATACAAGAAAAAAATATATATACCCCGAGAGGTTACGATTCCAGCATGTAAAAAATGTCAAGGGTGGGGCATTGTGTAAGTTAGGGTTAATACTGACTGCCTGACGCTAATGACGATATACCCGGGCGCAACAACTATATAGGTGGGCCAGCTAGGCCATAGCACAATTATGCATATAATGTTTTATGTAGCAGTATCACAACGGTGGCGGCGCTATGATTTTCCGGACGTGTGTGTGTGCGCGTGTGTGTGTGTGGGGGGGGGGGGGCGTTCCGCGACAGGGCGATAAAATACCAATTTTCCACTGTATATCAGTACGACACATTGAAAACAGTGTGGATGTATTGTCGGACATATCGTACCAACTTGAACTTGAAGTTAAGTGAAATAGAAACAGAGCTTCGAAAACTGGTGTATTAATTATGTATACTATACTGTCCGGACACGGTTAAAAAGTTATAGCAACACCTTAGAGCTAGCTTCAATTACGTAACGTTGCTTTCATTTTTAGTATTAAGACGGTATTGCACGATGGTTGAAGTATAATAAACGATCGTCGCTGGATGTGAATAAGGCAACCCCACACACAGTATATAGCTGTACATTCTTTGTTACTTATTTCTGGTCCCCACGTCCATATATATCACTATGACATGTACATTCATGTATCATCCTTCCTTATGTTATATAATTAATCGTTACACATTCATTGTAAATTGTTATATGGATTGTGGAAAATTAACTATGAGCCAACACATTTCACACAAAACAAATATCACAATTTTCCTTTCCATTATTTATTTACTTAATGTGTTAATGTTAATGTATACTTTAAACATATGTACCAATACTAGCCTCTGATCTCTTACTGTTTTAATGTAAAATTAAAACATATGTACCAATACTAGTCTCTGATATATCAATGTTTAATGTATACTTAAAACATTTGTACCAATACTAGCCTCCGATGTCTCAATGTTTAATGTATACTTAAAATATATGTACCAACAATAGCCCTGATATCGCAATGTTTAATGTATACCTAAAACATCTGTACCAATAATAGCCCTGACATCTAAATGTTTAATGTATACTTAGAACATCTGTACCAATACTAGCCTCTGATGTATCAATGTTTAATGTATACTATCTATATGTACCAATACTAGTCCCTGATGTCTCAATGTTTAATTTAAAACATATGTGCCAATACTAGCCTCCGATGTCTCAATGTTTAATGTATACCTAAAACATGTGTAACAATATTAGCCTCTGATATCTCAATATTTAATATATACTTAAAACATGTGTAACAATAGTAGCCTCTATCTCAAATGAGCAATTGACATAATTTACATAATGGACTGCCTAGATTATATAACATGTTATACTGGACGGTTTATTGGGAAGTATAACAAAGTCGTATATAGGCCTATGTAAAACGTGAATCAAATAAATGATTAGAAACACATATTATATTTATTATAGCATAAAACCGTTCTAACGGCGATTTGTCGGATGTCCATTTACGCATTAATTATTTTTAGTTTACATTTAATTGGCAGTTCCTACAATTTTGAGAATGTCGAGTATACGATCGTATGTACTCATTCATTATAGATCAAATTACGCTGCATTAGCCATAAACTCTTATTTGCATGAATACATTGTAGTTTCACCACATCGTGCTTTAAATTAAGAAACTATACATTTTAACTATATTAAATGGGAGAATTTTTTTACACTGGTATATACTAGTAAGTTAAATATTTAATATTTTCATTTCAAATTATTCACGTCTACTGTAGGCAGGTAGGGTTATTATACTTATACATAAACGTATACTAGTAATAATGTGAATTGTATATATCCCCCAACAATACATGTCCACTTCCTCCTATCAATAACAAGGTTATGTAGAACCAGCCAAAGTCATATATTCTTGCACCACTGCGTCCAAGGTTCCATCCCAGGTCGGACGTGCACATGGGATGGCCATGTCTATAGCTATGTTTTACTGAGGACACTCCGTTCATTGCATAACAGGGCTTCTGGAAGATTAGCCAATGGCCAAAGAAGTTACCCTGACATGGAATATTGAAATGACACATCAGACAGATATACATATATGATATGATCGTTGTCATCACTGGACGGCTATATTCTTCCCTGGAATATAGAAACACAGGTATCTTGAGTGACACAACCTCATCAAAATGTAGTGTTTATCAACATACTGGCATTGACGTATTTTGTCTGCTTGTACAGTATAAGCTGTATTGAAATCGGATTTGTTCATTGGCTATAAAATCTTTGTGTCTATCAATCGTATAATATTGATATCGTATATTACAATTAATGCAGTTATTCATTCCATAGTCAATAATACTGTTGTAATGCATAATATATTTTCTTTTTAATCCTACTCATGTACTGTAAATACACATTGGTTAAATTTGACCAAGTCTTAGTCAACTTTGCACCGAACCAAATTTGGTCAAACTTTGTGTGCAATTTCCTATTGCAATTTTGAACATATTCGGTTTGGTGCATAGTTGTTAACCGTTGCCTGTATACACAATGGTCAAATTTCACCAATAATGGACCAACTATGCACAACAAAATTTCAATGGGAAATTGCACACAAACTTTGACCAAATTTAGTTCGGTGCATAGTTGACCAAGAGTTGGTCAAATTTGACCAATGTGTTTTACAGTGTGCTGGGTTACTATTGGACCCTTCTACGTTTCCAGTGATTGAATAGCAACCATGCACAACCACATGGAATTTGGAAATTGCACCCTGCTGTCCATAGAACATGTTATATATTAAACATACATTACACGTCATTTAGACATTCATTGGGATATATAGGAAGTCACCCCTCCCACAAATGAACATTAACATCCAATATAATTGTGGTTGGGAGCTCTGCTCTAAATATGCCTATATAGTTTTAAATTACGGTCACATTTGACCCTGTATAAAAATAACATGTACTGACGACAAAAATTAACAACAACTGCTCCGTCCACAGTCAAATTTAAAAAAAAAAATTGAACAACGATGTGAGTTGTTTCCTGGTCCATATACATACTATTCATAACTTATGCACCTTCACCTTTAGTTGAGCGCCTGTTATGCATGGCAGGTCATGCACTGCAACGGGTAGTAAAACAAATCACAGCACCATGGAAAGTGTATGGCATTATTGTCAATTCATCATGTTGCATTGAATCAACATTTTCAACACCGTCATTGAAATAATCAACCAGCTTGCACTTTAGAACTGATTGTTGTATAAACCACGCAGAAACAAGAAAATACACAGATGAACACAATCCGGTAAGGTGTGTGTTATTTAAAATACACTAATTGTATTTTGGAAGGGTTAAAGTTGTTACGTTATCGTCAATTTATAGGACCAGTATATTGGTTAACTATATTGTATTGACTAAGACTCAAGTTATGGCCAAACTTGTGTATGTAATTTTAAAAATAGACTTTGACCTTAACTTGATATCGGTTCATACAGTCAACCAATGTATGAGTCAGTTTGATAATTGTCTAGACTGTCTACGCTGGACTCCCTTATATCCCCGTTAATGTTAAGATATGGTCTAGGACAGGGGCGTAGCCGGGATTTTCTTGTGGGGGGGGGAAGTCAAACTTTTGTCTATATTTCACTATCTAAGCGGAGCGCCAATCCGTTTGGCGCGGACCGTACCGAAAATTTTTGGTCCTTCAAATGAGCTTAGATGCAAAATGGTGATAGATTTTTCACCTATTTAGCTATATAATTTAAACTGGCAATGTGCCATCTTGTAAATACAATTTAACTAATATGCATGTAGGACCAATTCCAAAATATAAACGTGTGTCAATTAAGACTTCTCTGACAGGGAACATTTCCAGCGTTGGGGAAGGTAACCCCCGTCGGAGAAATCTTGGGTGGTACCTCATTTTTGGGTTTATCATGTGCGAACCTACTGATCGTGTGCCTCCCCCAGAGTTACATTTTCTGGTTTCAATGAGCATCCATACAGCACCCATGGCATATAGCTACCCATTTATACCTTAGCTATGGCGAAGGTAACGGTGGTGTCTGGGTTTGCGGAGAGGCCGACGTTCCTCGACAGAGGGGCGAGGTTCTTTCCATCGTTTCTCATAAATGGCCTACAACCTATTAAAATTGTACCCCCAAATCTAACCGTGCATAATGATAGGCACGTTTGGAAAAATATTGCCCTTAACAAAACGTTAATATCACAAATATAAGCAATATTTCAGACCGCGACGGGGGAAATATCCCTACATCGGGGAAGAAATCTCACTTTTGGGGGACGTCTAGTACCACTCTGGGAAGTCTTGCATTTATGTCGCAGCTTATTTTCCACCATGCAATGTTATATAAAAATATATAAATAATTCCCCGACGTATTCATCAATTATTCTCATATGAGAGGGTTAGTACTTAGTAATTAAAAGGTAAAAGCAAAGATTGCGCACCCTTAAGGTCGCGCACCACCATTAGCCAGATTCATGGGCAACGTATTTGTCATCCCTAAAAAACATTGAAATTGCATTTAAGGGGTATTTGTCTACGTTTTCCCTACAGTGATGGTATACAAATTATTATTATTATGTTTGATCCAAGTTGGATCTGGACCCTTCAAAGGAAACCAAATCCCTATTACCCGAAGGTGACATCACAAACGGACAAAGGGGTAGAGCAAAAACCGGAGTGCCCGGAGAAAAACCTCTAGTTGCAACTTGCAAGTATGAAGTAAATCATTTGCACATACCGACCGGGGAATCGAACCCCGGCCGCATTGGTGCAAGGCGAGCAGTGTTACCACTAGACCACACACTGGTTTCATTTTTATGGAAAACGGTCTGTGTGGGAGATACATATAAAACAGTACTGGTCTTTCTTAAAAATAGCCCACATTATAACATCAAGATTTGTAGGCAAAACGGTCTAACTGTAAATATAGACCAGATAGACCGTTTTACCATAAAAACATTCATATACAAAATGGTCTAACCTACACTTAGTCCGTTTTACCATAAAAAACAACATGGGAACAAATGGTCGAACATCGTGTAGATAGACGACCGTTTATGATTATAACCATCTCAAAAACTGTGAGAGCTGTGAACTTCTGGTTAGCTTAGCACCATTCCAAAGAGTGACGCCGAAATAGTAGACATGTATGTCTAACTCAAAAATGCGAAAATGCAGTTACACCGTTTTACCATATGACGGCCATCAGCTGTTTAGTATAACTTGATTGCTTGATTACGTTTCCTGGTCCTTTTCAACACAGAGGTTATATGAGCACACACAAAGCATTTGATATACCAGTTAGAGCCAGCGGTATATAATCATAATCACTCTCCAGACCTTGTGATCACAAGGCCAACACTCCATCAACTGAGCTAAACTTTGGAAATAAGACCCGCCTACTACTTAAAATGCATGTATTGAACCACCGCTGAAAACAATAGGCTTCCTACCCTTGGCTACAGGCATCGCTGTGCCTAATGTCAACTTGATTCCACTTACTGTTATTGACATACCATGTTAACGAGCCATTTCCGGACATTTTTGCAATAAGCCCCCGCCTGCTAAATAAATTAATATTCGTCGGAACACCTCCGAAAACAATAGGCTTCTTCCCCGTACAACAATATATCACTGTACCTAATAACAACTTTATCCGACTTACGGTTTCTGATATATACCATAGATTCACAAGTCTTTCTTGAGATGTTCTAAATAAGACCCCGGCCCCGGCCACTAATGCATGTGCATGGGATCACCAGCAAAAACAATAGGCTTCTAACCTGGGCCACATACTTTAGTCATCACTATCGGCCAGGCCTCGAACTTCGTCAGTAAAAGGGCAAGGCCATTATGTGTTTTTCAGGGCACGTCCACTGTATTTAATATGCTTCAGTTGGACATTTTGAGAGGGCACCAAGGCAAATCGCCTCGTAGCCTCCGTGAAGCGTGAGCCCTGCTATCCTTGTTTGGACCCGCAATTTTGCCAATAATTACAAACCTGGAGGCCTGTCTATCCACCGAGCAGTCCGCGGCGGGCCAGATCTACCTTCCCACCTGAAAAGAGAAATACCTCACCGTGGTCATAGTTGTACATACATCATGTACTCCAGGAGTTTTGCTATATAATTCATTCGTGTACTAAGCTATCATCTTCAATGGGACTTGGGGAGTATCCAATTTTAGTAGGGCACAAAGTCATGGATGGGTGTATCTTGTATTCCCGCATTTATGTGTTGGTGCTCACAATAATTTCCCCTTTTCAAAGATCCGGCAGAACAGGGTTAGCGCCACACTTGGAAAACAGTCAGGTGGGGGGTATTTCCCAACTCCAAATAATGTTTGTAGGGATTTAGGAATCTTGGTATTTTATATAATAGAATCCAAATTATGGTGAAAAGGTAAGTATGTTTATTATATTAGGAATAGTACAAAATAGCTTAATGGGAGTAACCATAATATATCGGGCGAGTCAGAAAGACTGCGGGTGACCCAGGAAATTGGCTGACTCGACCGTCGGGCGAGTCAGGGTTTTTCACTAATTCGCACGCTGGTAATGATTGTAAAGCGCCTCAGAATATAGTTATGGATTGACGGCGCTGTATAAATGCTATACATTAAGGTCAATCGGTGTGAAGCTGTGTAGCGCTTGATGGTAAATTTTGTGATAAATCGTTTGCAACCAGTTGATTTGAATATACAAAATTGGACAAATAAAGTTTTGTGGTAGTGGCGAAAGGGTTCAACTTATTGGCTCCTTTGTAACACCGTGGTTTAACAGCGCTATCCGACATCTGCACCTACCAGTAAGTCAGTTTGCAGGTTGCGTGCACCGTGAGGGCATGTTACAATAGAGGTTATGCACGTGATGTCATTTCATCAAACTTAGCAGTATTATACTATTACTATGCTACCATGGCTATTGAATAACCCTTGCTGATTGGGTGTAAACAGTCAATGTGGACAACTGACCTCCATCTGCACCACCACTGACCATCTCTCACGTGTCAACACTTTCATGGTAGGGAAAGGGCTAAACTACTTTTCAATCAAATCAAGCAAATGTTCACATGTCACCTTTTCTATGGTCATTTTCAGAATCTGGTCATAGGCAGGTCGTAGAGAGGCATAAATTGTCACGACCCGACTGCATATTATGGCATACAGTAGTATAGAAATGTGGAGGGGGTTATGTCAGATACACAAATTTCTAAGAAATTAAAAGGGAAGGTATATTGAGTATATGTGTTATCCCTGTATGTATTTACGGGCTGGAGACAGTGGCCCTATCAGGGGCTCAACAGCGAATCCAAATATGCGAAAATAATTGAATGAGAAAGATTGGGATGAATAAGAGTCTAACAGAGAGAGTGATAGGAGGGAGCATGGCGTGGGCTGGACATATTGAACGTATGGATGATGGGCGACTCCCGAAAATGACGAAGTCACACACATGTGGAGGTTCGTAGAAGAGGTAGGTGGAGACCTCGTCTAGAGATGGAAGGACTGTGTTGAGAGGAATTTTAGGAGGGCTGGAGGTGATAGTGATTGGAGGGTCATGGCTATGGATAGAGGGAGGTGGAGTGCTTTGGCCAATGATGAGACTGTCAGTTAGTATTTTCTTCCTCACCACATTTTAGGGATTAATGAGGTAGAGAGAGTAACTCACAACTCAAAAAAAGATAAATTGTAGGTGTCAGATTTAGTCATGATTAATCAATAGGAGTTTTGGGGAACAGTATATACAGGTAACAGTGGTGGAATTAATAATTGTGTTTAACACCTCCTTAGTGACACTGTATTGTTGACAAGTTGACCCATGTAAAATTAAACTTGCTCCGATGCATAATTAACAGGGATTTAATTACCTTATCGTGCCTAATTGTTTTACACTGTGTACACTCTGTGTACACTCAATTAATTTGGGCTAGATTGAAATAAAAGTATATACAACATTTCAATCAATTATATCACAAGATACTTTCCTTTCAACCCATGAAATTATGTTGCACATGAAATTGCTAAGAACAAAAAATATTCAGGTTGGTGCAACTAAAATTTTGCGTGGTACTTGCAAGAAAATTAAAATGTAAATTACGTAATTTTTATGCAAATTAGGTAATTATTGTGCAAACATTGCGAAAATTGACTAGTACATAAAATAATATTGTGCGACATATCCATGGTTTTAATAGAATGTGTCCCATACATGTGACCATCCACCACAAAAGCAGCGTAGAGTATTTTTTTGGTAAGTGAAACTTTGATATTTAGGGATTTTTCATTTAAAGATCTTTTTTATAAAGCGACATATAATTTGTGCAGGGTTTGGTGTTAAAAGGATAGTCCACCTTCATTTCAAAATAATTTAGAAAAAGACGGAAAATAAGTTAATACCATATACCAAATTTTACACTTTTCATACGTTACAATTTCAAGATATCAACATATAAAGTTCTTGTTTACGCCTCGTTAATTTGAATTTGAGAACAAACCTCTGACGTATTGTACTCAATTTGGAATACTGCCACACAGCATTGAGGCGTCTACCGTAACGACGGTAGCGTACGCGCTACGTGTACAAATGCATGGGATATAATACGCGCACTATACCGCCTAATATGCATTTTCGAAACTTGGCGGAAATTTTCATTCATTTTAATTTCATATTTTTTTCCTTTCTATATTCTTCTTCCCGTCTGGAATTGATATATAGGATTTGGGTGAATTATGAGGTGTATCTGTACAACGAAATTCCTTATCTACTCCATAGTTTTGATATGGAAATTACACAGTAAGTCAGTACAGACTTTCTCCCATCAATATTACAACTGAGTACATGACGTCACAATCTCACCAGCTCTTGAATATTAATGAGGATATCGCGTTCATAGCGTGCAAAGTTAGGTCCTTGTTATCTCGTTTTTTCAAGTTCTGTACATGTATACATTTTTGCGAAAAACTACTAGCATGTTAAAATAATATTATTATCAATTGTTATGACGGGTGTTCATTGAGGGTGGACTATCCTTTTAATGAAACAATGTTGCATATAAATCAGAATATAATGGGATATATTAAATCTGAGAAATGTGTAGTTTGAATGTTGATTCTGTAACTGCAACAAATAATACCAGGGCTTGAAATAACCGACGGCACCGTCTGTGTCTCACGTCGGTGCACCTCCACATTTCATTGATTTTGGAGCTTGCCCCC
>JAODAI010163302.1:0-16686 GCA_027575025.1 Scotoplanes globosa | reverse complement strand
AGTATCCACCACTTCCCGTGCCACCATCCCAGTTACACGCCACTGTTGGATCATGATTTGTCCATTTATCACGTTCAAATCATCTGAACTATACGTAATCAATGAAATAAAGTTGATATAGCCATTAACATATTATTACCGCGAAGCTAAGAAGCTGCTATTATAAATGATACGAGTTAGAAACTAAATTTTGATTTTTTAATAGTGGACGAAGACTAACATTTGAAAATACCACATACATCATCTCTCTTTTTCTCTCTGCCACACGAATCCTCGCCAAGGGGTGAGGAAGAAAATGTTAACAGACGGCCGTATCTTGTCCAAACTGCTCTACACCTCCCTCTATACATATCCATGACCCTCCAATCTCCATCCCCACCAGCTCTCCTAAAACCCCTCTCAGCACAGTCCTTCCATCTCTCCCTACACCATTATACCAACATCCACTTGCGACATCATCGTATTCGGCAATCACCCACGATCCATCCATACCCGTACAACATGCCCAGCCCATCTCATACGCCCCTTATCACCCTCTATACGACTAGTCATCCCAACCTCCCCCGGGTATCATTCAACCTTCCTCCTATCCACCTGATTAACCCCCGCGATCCTTCTCATCCAGTTATGACTATCTAAAATACATTATAAAGTGGTTGAAATGTTCTTATGAAATGATCCACGTATTCAACATAAATCGAACATATAAAGGACGCGGTTAAATATAATGCTGAAATGGTGGTATACCACTTAATTACATTTGTAATGAAGAAATGTATATTAAATATCGAATATATGTTCAAAGCCCATTACACCTGTATGTTGCATGCACTTTAACCTTATGTAATGAAATGCACTTATATCTTAGTGATGATTCTATTCAATATAGCAGGTATTTTTTATTTTGGAAATTGCATACACATAATGGAGTAGGCTATGTAATATAGTGGTAATCGCTAAGCTGTTGCACCACGGCGTCCGGGTTCGATTCTCTGTCGGAAGTGCAGAAGGTATGACGATGCCTATATATCTAGTGGTTTCACTCCGGACACTCTGGTTTATTCAGCACCATTCAGCACCATACATGTAGTTGCTGAGTTATTCAGCACTTGCAGGTCCTGAATTGAGTTATTCAGCACTTGCAGATGCTGAATTATTCAGCAACTTTACCGATGCTGTGGCCGAGCGGATAAGGTTGGTGGCTCTAGAAGCTATGAATCTCAGCAACTGGGAGATCCAGGATTCGAATCCCGGGTCGGGCCTTGTTGTGTGGGTTTTTCATCCGAGAGCAATCACGGTTTTCCCATGCGAATGAGTTTCTCAAATTCAAATTTGACTTCAAATTAATTAATTGGATGACCACCCGACGTGAAGTTGTAATTTAAAAGCCTTTGCTTCTCCCACTTCGGTGTTAGCATAGCGTCGTAAAATTAAATAAACCTTCCAGGCCGATTATTATTATTAAGAGATGGTAATTGGCTGTTCAAAATCGTAATTAATTGAAATGGGCGTGGCCTACATTTCATTTAAAATATTAGTGTATTACAGTAACTAATGTGGAGAGAATATTCAAATAGATCGCACGTTCCAACATTGGTTTAGTATTATATTAACATATGATAACGTTAAGCTGAAAAAAGAAGTAAAATTGCTATAAACCCTATCATATTTAATTACTTTTCTTGATTTGTGATCTTACCAGACTTCAAAGCATTATGTATATATAATAAGCGTCTCAGTAGCACTTTTAACGATTATAATAATGCAATCTATATACTCATGGTATTTTCAATACACAATGTTTGAATTAATATTGGTATGATTGCAGACCATGCACGTTAGTGGCCCTACTCTACTCTCTTGTAAGTGAGAGAATCCAGTGATTGTAATGATTTCTCCACTGACATTGCATTCAGAAAACCGAAGTGCTGGATTCGGCACCCCGAGGTGCTGATTTATCTCTTTTGAAGAGCTCGTATATGGATTGCATCCTGTAAGTGCTACACTAGCACCGACACATGTGCTCGTACTTTTAACACCTTAAAGTGCTAAAAGTCGGAGCACATGTGTCGGTGCTAATGTAGCACCCAAGGGTGCAGTCCCTATACAAGCTCTTGGAAAGAGCTAAAATCAGCACCACTGGTCTGCTAAATACAGCACTTTAGTTTTTTGAGTGAATGTACAACCCTAAAAATCTTAAAATATAGTATAGTGATACCCTGCAGTACATACTTATTAGCATCATTTTACATATAAGCCCCTTTGAAATACCCAAACAATTTGTACGCTCCGCTTAGATTTTTGTAAATGTGAACAGATCAAATTATTATTAGTGTTAAGTATAGGCATAAGTCCTTGCACCAGCATGGCACCGTATAAGGCTAAGCCCCATAAGGGGAGTGACAGACGTTAAGCGCTTTCAAGTCTATATAACTATACATTTGCATTATAGCCTAACTTAATGATGATCGACTATTATGATATTACTCAAGGCTTAAATTTCTAAAGAAATATCATGCTGCCTATACATTGAATTATCCTATAAAAATATTTTGTTCAATTATGTTTCAAAAGTTCCAACCTTAATATGACGCTTTTGCCACATTATAAATATAGTGAAACATATGAAATGATAGCATGCACCATTTTGCATCTAAGCCCCTTTGAAATACACCAAAAATTATGTACGCCAAACGAATTGCCGCTCCTCTTAGATAGTCGAAGGACGGTGATCATATTTCCGGAAATGGTGTGGAGTTCGGCCCCCTTGGACAATTCCTGGCTATGCGCCTGGTCCATTCCCTTTAAGAACATAGATATATGGACGTTTGATTTTTTGCTTTAATAAAGGCCCATGTTATGTTACACACAAGCTACACTAGTCCAGAACCTTTCGGAAAGCTAAATATCTCTGGCGAAGAAGCTATAGACTTCTGGCCAGGGGAACCAACTCTGAACATCAGTCTGGAGTCAGGACTTGTATACTTGTGGAATGCATGCTACACATTCAATAAATGAGTTCACCGTACATGATGTCACTTTGCAATGTAAATCACAGCGTTATATCACATATGTTGCATCACGTATATACATCACAGTGATATCACTATGATATAAACACCACATCATTATGTGACGTCAGCGTGTTACATCACCGTGACGTGACGTCGATGCATGTTATCTATTGACATCATGTGTGAGATCAGCGTGATGCTATAGCGATATCACTATCACCAAGTGTCATGATATCACACTCTTCACTCTCACAGTCGATGAGGTCTAGCCTCATCTCACTCTTCTGTGACTTTTCAATTCATATATGATAAATGGTACACGCTATAGACATCCATCTCATGCATCGTATCACATGCGGTTAATACACTTGATATGTCACGTCAGTAAATTATGTCGCCCAGGGATAATTTTATTAAATTCATCGGGATTTCATTAAATATTGAAATGCCTATCTGACATTTTTATATATAGGCACAAGCGTTTAGACCCCGCCGAGAATCTACCAAACCGGGCAACATACCTGGTACATACAGTGAAGTTGGGTTGCCTCGCTGAATTTCACCCTTTCTAAAAAATATCTCTCTCTCTCCGCTCTTTATACGCCAATCTCCTCGGGCTTTCTGCCACCTCTTTGCAACTTTTCAATCTTTCCCTCTTTCTTAATCATTTTCTTCCTCCCCAGTTATCCCCCTATCAACTGTTGTCATTATTAGTCCGATCCGATCAAACTCATACCCTCCCCCCCCCCCAATAGCTGCACTACACTGTTTTTGACAACACGGTTTTTGACAACAAGTTTGTAAACAATGTTAGTTGATAATATAGAGCAGAAAATAACGAACGTGAAATATTGATATATTTTTCATAATCATCGACACACATGTAAACTGGTTAGGTTTGCAAAAGATTGATGCCAACTGAACGCACACACAGGAATTGCGAGTATGCACGGGAGACGCGATGGCGGGCGGTATGGGGGTGGGAGTGTTGGGGGGTTCTTCCGGGGATTTTTTTCAAAAGTGTGGGCTGAAATTCGTTTTCCTGACGTCTATGAACCAAATCATAGGCCTTGTAATAATAATTTAGGCCTGAAATTTAGGCATATTAAAGCATATTCTGAGCAGGGAAAGTCCGGAACCTATATGCATTCAACTACATTTTGCAATTACCAAAAACTATTATTGTATCAATTATATACAATCACCATTGGAAATGTTTCGTTCAAGTTTTGTTGAAAACCGGAAATTATAGGCCTAGTTGTATTTTTTAATAAATGTACTACCTAAAAATATATATTAAATTATTGGGTGCCACAACCTGTTATATAACTGTATAGGCTTAAAAAATATATTGCATTGTATATATTATCGACGTTGGCGCCAGTGGGGACGGAAGGAAATGCTGAATCCATCGAGGAATTTTAAATATGTATTTTATAATACACTGAGGGAACATAATATGGTATAAACACAATAATATTCCCGACGAATTGAATTATATTCCCCGACGGGGATATAGATCTCCCTGACAGTTGGATTTTTACCAAGGCAGATGTGCCGTTTGCCAGACAGGGTATCGAATAGTATTCATATGTGTTATATTGACCTTTATTCAAAATAAAGCACCCCAATATCTTCAAGAACTTGTGTTTTACACCAATTGATCACGAGCTCCCTCCACTTACTGTTGGATCTGATTCGATAAGTCCATCTAACACGGTTCGTAATATCGGTTCAATTTTTGATACATACATGGCACTTGATAAGCATCTTGATAATAGTTGTAGAATTGCCAACTTGCAATTAAGAAACATTGGTATTATGAGGAAGTTGTTCGATAACAAAACATCTGAAATTCTTGTTCATGCGTTTGCAACATCGCGATTATACTTTATTAACTCATTATTATTTCAACTTCGTGATGGTAGTATCAAAAAGCTTCAAATAATTCAAAACACTGCTGCACGAATTATGAAGAAAAAATGCAGTATTAAATTAATTACATATAAGATTGTATTGCATGTATTTCGTGAACACATTTCCATGAACCTCATTACATTTTTAGTTTGGACTTCTATAAGCCTGTCCGTCACTTACGATCGACAGAACAATCTTATTTGTCTATTCATATGCCTCGTACAAATACGTATGTCATGAGCAGTTTTGCTTATGCTGCACCTTTTCTCTGGAATAGTTTAGGCCTACCAGAACTTGCACTGATGTTAAATATTTTAAGAAACATGTTAAATCATTTGTATTTGCTAGATAATTATCGTATTATGTACCTGCATTCATATATTCATTATGTTCATATTCATATAAGGTACTGTACAGCGCCTATAGCAATCACTTGCTGATTGAATTGGCGCTTAATAAGTTTCATCATTATTATTATTATTAATGAAAATCGTCACTGTGACGTTGATATTTTACGGATAAAGTTCCGTCCAGTCATTAATATGCGAAGTATCATCGTCAAATCAATAGACGTACTCTAGATCAGCAGAGTAGCCCGTACCAAATATCAACTCAATCCGGCCTAATGTTATTGTGATATCGTGTTCATGAACCATTTCCTGTAATGTGCATAATAAGCCCCGTCCACTCAATAGTATGCGATGAAACCTAGCCAAAATCAATATGCTTGTAACAACATTATTCCACATGTTTGTGCTATTTGGGTAATGCCTAAGGTATTATCGTCAAAATCAACAGGGTTCCTTGTCGACCCGCAGGGTATACGTGTACAACATACCAACTTAATCTCACATACGGTTATTGAGATACCGTGCTCACTAGTAACTTCTTGAGATTTTCGCAATAAGCCCTGCTCACTTATTAATATGCCACATATACAGCAGCATCATACTCCTAAAATAACTTGACTTTGGAATACGATGTTATAAATCACGAAGCATTGAGTAGTGAGATCCGTCAAAAATACATGGGAAGTTACACGGTACACTTTAGAGATATACAAAGATTCAGCCGTGGGCAACAATAACTAGCAGATCCTATTTGGATGATTCATTAAATCTTCCCCCAAGTCTTGCCAATGCAGTCGTCCTTCTCTTCAACAACATTGACCGGGGATAGGGCCGGTGAATCAAACTATATGAAACAGAATATATTTCAAAACATATCAACAAAAAATCTAACAAATCATTATACATCGACCATTTTTTAACGATGTCCGGCCCGTACCCACACCGAGATCATCATTCTTCACAACTAAATGAAATAAATTCCGAACTACATGACCTTACGAAAAACACTTTTGACTTTATTTGGAGAACGACCTGTCATTTAAATATGTTGACTCTAGAGTACAACACTTTATGTACCACGATGACGTTCATCTCAACACCAAAGGAACTGATGAAATAAATTATATTTTTCGAGAAGTCCTGGTTTACAGCACCAACATAGAGACAAATACCCCAACAATATCAAAGATCCAAATTTCAAACCGAAAGACCGCAATTTCAAATCAAACAACCTTAATTTCAAACCTGAACACCCCAGTTTAAAACCGAGGGTCCCTAATGTGAAACCGAGAGACCCCAATACCACAAATATCGACAAAGTCAGCTTTATATTTAATTTATTAAATTAATTGAATTGTTTACCACAACATATAATACAACATATTAAAATAAATTGTTCAATTAAAGGATACATTATTAAGGAAATGCTCTATAAAAAGGGTAAAGGCGTAACAAGTAGATAACTCCCCATTCATGATATATAACACAATATTAAATACAATTATAAGATAAACAAATTAACATATAAATGTGTAATGCAAGTTAATATTGATTAAGATACTGATTACGTAATGTTCTTTTAAATGACATGCGAGATAGCATATATGTAATTTTGATCGGCTGTAAATTCCATATTACAATAGCACGACAGCGTAACCTATTTGTTACAAAAATTGTATTAAAATAAGGGACATGGAACGCAATTGCATGTCTAGTATTGTACTGATGGATGTCGGTATTAAAATTAAGGAAACTGCGAAATACTTTTGGAGTAAGGTTATTAATTGTACGATATGTAGAAGTATCAACGTGTAAATTGATCAGATCATTAAATTTAAGTATACGAATGAATCTGAAATGGTCATTAGTAAATCCATGGCGCACCATTTGCTATAAATGTAGTGAACAAATCCATACAATACGAACATATGGACACGGTCATTCGTTGAAATGCCGTAACTCTCTTCATTTTGGACACAAGGAAAAAACTGCGTTTTCCGATAACTTAGAGGGCATGAAGGGAGTACTGAAACTCTGTCAAAAAAGGGTAATGCCAATTTATCTTTTCATTATGAATATTAATCATTTTGATTTTAAATGTTTCAATATTTAAATACTGAACATTTACTAACATAACTGACTTTATCATCACAAAAATAAATGATAATCGCTCCCCGTATAGAATAATCGACAGATAAATTAAACTATGTATCCATATTTAATAATCCACCCCAAGTTACACAAGTTCATTCAGAGGTAGAAACGTTATCTAGCTTTAATATGACATTTATAACCATCTCCAACAAAAAATATATCAACTCGGTACATTGCATAATATTGTACATATGCTAACCGAAATATAAACATCCTTGCTACTACAACTTTTTGAATGATACATATTCCAACCAGAAAACTAATATTCCTGGATAAAAAATCATTGGTAAAGATAAACGAAACAAGGATTATGGTGGGCTAGTAATTTATATATAAAATAGTCCTGGGTACCCAACGCGCCGCCTCCCCGGGCTGCAGCCAGACATTTTCGAAATACTGGAGGGTCGATCCCATGGCATCGGCCTCGATGTGAAGACCGGCTAGGTAGTCTCAATGTAGGTACTATGGAATGTAAGAGTTTAGAAGTGGTGGAGATGATGGTTAGACGGAGGTTGGATATTCTTTGTGTACATGATACGAAGTGGAAGGGTAATATAACTAAGATTTTACCGATTGGTTCAATCTATTTCATGTAGGGAAAATGGGATGAGTAATGGAGTGTGTATTGTAGTTTCAACAGGGAATAGTACGAACGGGGTGAGGGTCAAGATGTATAGGAAGGGATACTTATTATGATATCGGTTATATTTAGTAACCAACTGGGGAATTATATGATCCCCAAACAAGGAGGGTGGAAGCCTATACGATTGCCTTTAGAGTTACGCTGTAGAGGATAATGGTTCAGGTTGAGGGTACAATGTTGTATATGATGGGGACTTTAATACCCATGTTGGAGTCAGAAGGTTTGGTGAAGAGGAATGTGTAGGGAATATTGGATGGGTTACGAGAAACAGGGTGGGCAGCGAGTTGACGGAGTTTTGCCAAAGGAATGGCGGTGGCCGGTTCTTTCTTCAAAAAGAGAGCCGGCCACAAAATATCGTATAGCAATGGGTTGCACAGAACGGAGGTGGAATTGCTGGTATTTAGGAAGGCGCAATTGTAGAGTGTTAAAGAATGTGAGAGCATGTTATCACACAGCATAAACCTCTCGTTTTGGTATTTCGGCTACAGAAGCGTAATATAGTGAGGGAAGTGTGCCAATTTGGCAACATGTTCTTGTTGTTAAATCAAAGCTTGAACCCACTGTACTATGTTGGTCCCATGAGCAAAATGATGAACTGATGCCAGTTATATCTAGACTTCCTCCAGCTCCAGAATCTATAGTACAATTAGTAAAATGTGCCTGTAGAAAAGGTGAATGTCGTGGACGTTGCACCTGTCGGCAAAACGACATCGATTGTACATAATTGTGCGTATATGAAGGTAACTATGGAAGGTGTACAAACATTACACGAGTAACACATGACTCTGACTCAGAGATTGAATAGGAGACATAATAAGATTGGCATTATTATTAAGCAGTCTCATACTTAATACATAATTGCGTGATATAATAGTTACATACTTCCTTGTTATGTTGCTATTTCCAATGCACATCCATTTCGAATTCGAATTAAACCATATTAATTTCAGTTAGTTTTGGTACACGTCCATTATTTATCTGACAATATCGGCCTTTACGATCAACATTGGCTGCTACCTACATCACCACTTTATTGATACAACCAACTTTCTTCTCACAAACGACAAAGGGAATGCCAGGCTACTTGTAGCCTAATTAAAACACAAACCCTACTACAAGATGTCAAAAATCTTTCCAACATAGAACTTTAAAATATTGAAATCATTGCTTTGGGAAAAGGTTTAAAATTGATAACCACACCCGACAAACCTAAACGCAGTACTCTTCTTTCGGCCTTTAAAAACCTAAAAAGAAAAACGAGACTACGTTTTGTAATGCGAAATAAAACTAAAACCACACATTCAAATTCCCACTTATCACCAACATGGTGTCCCCAAAAGACTTAATCCAGACGACTATTTAGAATATACACTAACAGAGATAGCGGCCATAAATGTTGAAAAAAATAAACAAAGCAGAGTTAATAGCGCCTAAAGCGCTTCGAAATAACCGTTAAATTGTGATCAATCCTTTAGATAAAGGCAGAGGTATCGCTATTATGAATTGTCATAATTACAAGGCTGAAATAGATCGACAGCTACAAAGTCACCACTATGAACGCATGAAGTATAACATGACAATAACAACTAAAGCTATAGTCCATAGTGTTCTTCAAGATTTACTTCACAAAGATGGAATTAATAAAACAACATTCAAGTACCTAACTCCAAATAATCACACTATCGGAACTCCAGTTCATGTATGTGTTACCAAATATTTACAAAGTACCACCGGCTATCATAAAATTTGCCGGTAGACCAATAATTAGTGGTAACGGATCACCCACCGAGAAAATATCGGAATTTGTTGATTAGTTTCTACTTCGAATTGTTAAAAAACAAGACCATTAATGTGAAAGACACGAATCACATCCTAGAAATATTGGAAACAACCCCTTTACCAGATAATGTTCTACTCGCCACATTATATGTTGTATCAATGTACACCATTACGCCAAAAGAAGAGGCAATAACTGCATCTAGAGAAGCCTAAGAAAACTCGCCAAAAGATATATATGAGGTTAACCCCATATCGGCCAAATCCCTAAGCATACTAATTAAACTCATCCTCGAAAGGAATTGTTTTGAGTTTAACAACTATTTTTATCTTCATACAATAGGTTGTGCTATGGGGAGCGAAGCCTCACCTAAAATTTGCGACATTGTTATGCATAAACTCGAAAACAATATAATACCAACATATTTCCAAATATTAAAATGGCTCCGCTATAGAGATGACATTTTGCTCCTATACAAAGGAACAATTCAGGAACTTAATATGCTGGTGGAAAAGATTAATACATTCACCCTACGTTGAAATTCACACCAAAAAACTCTTTTAACAAGGTAACTTACCTAGATTTAAAAATATTTAAAGGTGATCAATTTCGGTCAAGCGTCCTCTTTGACACACATGTCTTCACTAAACCTACCGAAACTTACCAAGATCTCGATCGCAATTCTGCACATCCCGTAGCCACATTCAAAGGGTGACATTTTACGTTATGCCAGATTATGTAATAATGTGAATGATTTCATCAATAAAAATATACTATTTTAAAGAAAAACTCCTTGCAAGATCATATAAACACGAGGAGATCTCAATAGCTACAAACAGCGTTAATTTTGAACAAAAATCGTAATTTCTAACGAAAAATCAAGAAATAGTCTCTCCACCATTGATTTACAAATTAATGTATATACCACACATTAAAACAAAGCAACATAACACAGTTTTAACAAAGTACTGGGATTTAGTAGCCGTGCACCCGCAACTATCCCAGTTATTTCCAAATCAACCGATCATCTCCTATTAAAGGGCCACAAATCTAAAAGATGTACTTGTTAAATCAAGGTTTTTACCAGACGATTCACCATAATGATCAAACGAGAGTGAAGGAAATAGCTGTATGAATGTGCTAATACCCGCAATAGACTGTAATATTGATTAATCCGCCAATTATAGGCACTACTGATGAAGTTCGGTGCACACCAGTGCGCAAGTGCAGAAACCTGGTTTAGACGTGTTACATAAAAAAACACTTAAAATGTCATTTCGAGAACGACAAAATTCCACCAGAGAGTGGATCATTCGCAAAAAATCACTAAGAATGATTGTATATTTATCTTAAAAATAAACAGTAACAACCGGCCTAGTAACTTCAGTTTGTGATATCATCTACCCCCACTTAACTTGTTGATATGGGATATTAGCCACAAACTGATATTACTTGGGGTATTTTTCTGAGATATTTCATACATAACTGCATTATTATTCATATATATATTCATGTATTACTATAATCTATCAAATTTAATATCATATTTCTCTTGGAAATATCAAATATGACCTACTAAAACATGAATATGATAACTTTGAAGTTGATGGATCTATGGTGTACATAATACATATAACGGGGGTTCGAGTTGCGCTGACGCGCCAAGACGGTCGTGATTATTTGAACTTTATCACGATTCTAAACAAGGGTGGAATCGGCGCAATTAGCTCAATTAGTCGGGGGCTTGGATTGACCGATTATAAGATTAGTACCCAGACCAGAAAAGCTAGAGTTGTGGCTGAGGTCGATAAGGTTGGCGAAAACGCCAGAATAGCCTTATATTATATTACGTAGGAGCAGATATCTACCAAAAATCAAATATACGTTCAAACTATATTGGATAGCATGGAGAACTTGATCGAAAAGGAAGAAACTGCTCAGATAGTCGTTTCTCTATTGCCGCTTCCAATCCTGGAGTTAATGGGCCTGGGAAAAACATTGTCAACACTACGATGGACTCAAGCTGTTCAAGAGAGCAAACCTGTGGAAACAGACCATCAGATAGCCAATGCCGAGTTAAAAATGGAAAACGGTTCTGCAAAAGAGTTGCTCGATGCATATATAAATATGTATCATTTAAAAGCTACCCGAAAGGCAGGAGCAAATGTATCAGCTACGACATACTAAGGACCTGGCAATGAAGCTAGCATATAGCGATCTCAAATTACGTGAAAATAATGGTCAATCTGTTTCGAGAACATGGGGTTACGGCATTATCACAGCACAAAGTTTCATAATTACATATATTGCATTAACTATTTGTCTTGCATCTGGTGGTATCGCAGTCCTCTTTTATTCCCCCAAAACCCAATGCTCCAGCCGACGGGCCTGTCAAGAGTATTGGTCGAATGCTCAACCGATTTGGTGTATGGCTCGGCGCAGTTCTCCATGGTATTATTGTTGGTGCTTTGAGCTTGATAGTCAAACTGATGGCAGAAGTACTGAAGTGGGTGGGTTCGAATGTGTGGTTAATGGTCTTAACAGCTGGTGGAATGGTGCTTTCCTATATTGCCATAAATATTCGTAAATGTATTAGTAATAAAACTCATGTATACAACGTATAACCTCAAACTATATGGTAAAAGTCCAACGGGAGTCCATATACACCGACCTATTCACGCATCAAACGTTGGTGTGGCGGAGGTCTTGTTTTTAAATGGTTTCTAAAATTTGCCGTGCGCAATGCCGATGATGGCGAAAAACAAAATATTTTCGTTAGTGGACTGACTAACCACTTGTCGCTCAGCACGCGAACCTGAGAGTGGCATATTATAGTACCAAAAGGGTTAGAAATAAGAATAACTGTATTTTGAAGTTCTTGGGAGTGGAAGAATGCTTTGGATGGGTATCAGAAGGGGTACTTAAAACCAATCGCATTGCTCTTATTTACTGCCAACACACGTTACATATTATTATGCGGGAAGTAAACGCATATCATACCCTTATAGATGGTCGTCCCAGTACAGTTATTGTATATATTGCTGTTAGAGCGTCTGAACTAGAAGTAATGATATCCACCCGGTTATGTACGCCTTACACGCAACCGATATCCGTTTGAGATATATATCAGGTGACCCTCGAGCTTCGCTATACTACAACTGGACAACTTATAAACAACAACGGACTGTCGGTGATTATAACCCTTCTTGTGAATTGAAGAAATAAATAATTACTAGTAATAATATATTTATCTGTAAAATAATAATGAATTTTAACAAAGTCTACTCGATCTTTCTCATGATGACATGTCAGAAAACGAGATATCCATAGTTCGTTCGACCGCACCAGCGGTGACTAGCGATTCCAGTCTAGACCAGTATTCCCATCTGATGCATGAGTCTACCATTTGTCGAAGCTAGATGATGAGGTGCGGGATCGTGATGCTCTTGCCCGTAAATACGCCCGTATATATGGGGCCGTGTATACGGCTGATATATCTATCACAACTGCCACCATTGGCCTTGGTATAGGGGTATCGGGTTACTAACAACGGTTGTCACCATATTGTAATTGTCGGAATGAAGGCGGCTGCTGCACTTTTATAAAGGGTCGCTTGGATAATACACGTAGGAAACACACCCGTATTGCGACGGTTGCGTCGACCAAGATTAACAGTATCACTGACCTCATTATCTAGGTACTTGAGGATGGCCGCATCTCCACTGAAGAATTAAAACTTGTAGTTGCCAAGTAGTTGCCAACTCCAGTCGAACACAGTAGTCCTGAAAATCAAAAAAAGAAGAAAAGCTGCTCCTCGAACGTGGGCGAACATTGGGGAGGCAGGATGCACAGCAGGGCATCGCCAACGAATTGTGTGGGCATTCACAGTTGCTTTCCACCACAAATTAGAGAATGATTTACCACCTATATATATTGCGTACACACATATTATTCCAACAGATGCATTCACCTAACTACAGGCGACTCAACCACCAACCCCAAAATGGCAAACGGTGCCAACCGCCGGTGTTCCCGGGCTCGTGAATCAGCGTATTTACCCAAAGGCTGGTGGAAACTACTATACCGTTAAATTTCTAAATATATGCATTACATGTTGTAATACTGGATAAGACAGAGGTTTTGCCAGTGGGTTTGCAGCGACAGGAGTTGTGTATTGCCCTAGCATGAGGATATATTAAGCAGAGGGATAGTTTTACTTATCTAGGAGGCATGATATCTGGTGATGGACGTTGTGATGGGGAGGTGCGTAAGAGGATTCAGTCAGGTGCTCTGACCTGGATAAATGTCGAGGGGGTTATGTCAGATGGCAGGAAGCCTCGTTTGAGATGGAAGGACTGTGTTGAGAGGGATTTTAGGAGGGTTGGTCGGGTTGGCGATTGGAGGGCCAGGGCTAGGAGTAGGGGGAGTTAGAGAACTTTGGCCAATGATACTGCAGTTAGTTAGTGCATTCTTCCTCACTCATTTTTAGGGATACATGAGGTAGAGAGAGAGATTTAACAAATTATCAATATAAGAAATGTGGTAATCCTCTGGCGTCGAGATCCGACGATGTTCCACTTTGCCTTCTGGCTCGCTACCGCCGAATGTGGTGTTGGTCCGGAACATATGACATATGGTTATCAGTACTGGTTTGTATGCCAGATCTACAGGGTTCTCGTTTACTTTGGCACTGTTCGTATATCACATCGCCTTGAAGTCCGCCTTCCTGATGAGGATAACTTCAACCGCTTGAACAACATTTATACTATCGCAGTGGACATCGCCTGGCGATAATGATGGGCTCGGGACCCCATATAAGTGGTACAAAGGCGTCAATCGTCCGAATAAATATAGAGTTGATGCAATGACTGTGGCTGGAGAGATGTCAATGGATCCAAAGTTTGCAGTAAACACTCATTTCTTTAAAATGTCGTTGACGTCATTCGGGAATAGGGCAACGGCGTACACTCTTGATTATATCAGTCAATCGAAGTATGTACGCTATTAGAGACTGATGCCCCTCACAAGCGCTGGTTTTAACCGATGTTGGCCTGAACTAAATAAATTGAAGTGTTATGACGTTCGTCTGAGCAGTCCTGTGGTCTCAGGCCCAGACTCGTGTAAGCATCATCGGTCCCACGGCGGGGGTCACACAATAGCAGTTTGTGCAAAGTGGAAGATGCCATTGCATCCCGCTCACGATGTCCCCTCTGAAATTGCCCGATATCAAGATTTATACCAGCACCCCATTCGACTGGGTACTCGGGGAAAACATTTAATTATCCCGTCAAACATGCTTTTGAGATATGACATGACAACATCATACAATAACCAGGTCACGCACCAGGTATAAACAAACGCACCGTTGAGCCAGTATTTGATGACGAGCCAGTCGATGTTGGTATATTGCGAGTATGTAGAAACTTTAGAGTGTGTGACTGAAGATGTATATGTCTCATTTAGTCGTTGCGGCTTCGACTTCCGCAGCAACGTACCCCATTGCGAATGAATCTCGACAAGGTAAGTTATCAATATCCACAGTGTTGTTAATTGGTTTATGGGAAACTATATAGCCCGTATATGAGTACAACACAATAAGAGTAGTGAATCAAAATAAATAAGAGTAGTGAATCTACAAAATTAATAAAATTAAAAATAATGTTGTTTGACAATTATAATATTCTTAGCAATTTCCATAATCCAAATTATATTTTTATATATTTTTTCTGAATCTCATATTTTTCTCACTTTTCTGGACCAATTTGTTTAACTTTTTTGTAGGCGTATTAGCGGTTTATTTTATATATATATATATTTTTTGGGGTGGGGGGGGCTTTTTGGTGGTGTTTTATTTTTGACTTTAGTCTTTTCTCATCATTTTTCTGGAACAATTTTTAATGGCAAATATTTTTGGGGTTTCGAAACCTCCAGTTGCTATACTACTCCCCCCATGACTGGACACCCCCTCACTTTATTCCCTAAGCTAAGTTTTCACCATTGACATTATACACATTCTGCTTATTCCGACTACCGACATGCATAACCTTACATTTGTCGATGTTGAAAAAAAATGTCAATCCTCCCACCACTTAAAAATACTACCCAACTTCCACTAAAACCTAGACGCATCCTCATCCAAGCAAACCTCACCATAAACCTTAGCATCATTTGCGAACTGAATCATTAATATAAGCAACAAACAACAATGGGCCCAACGCAGAGCCTTATTGAATACCACTATTGACATTATTCCAACAATACATATACCCGCAAAGAATTACCCTCTGTCTACGCCAACTTAACCACCCACTAATCTACTCAGGCAACAAAGTTATGTCAAACAAATTCTCCAATTTTTATACTTAAATAATTCTGAATATTTTTGGGAAAACATATATTAGGCTATGCATTGGCCTATTACTATCGTACTCACTGTTGTGTTTAACAAAAACTGGTTATTTTTTATTTTATTTTTGAAAATCGTTATTTTTCTATTTATTTGTTGACAGTGACCCAGCTACTGAGCTAGCTTGCCCAGCATATCACTAACAAGTAGCAGTGTAAGTGGTACTACAGTATCACTGCATCTAGGCATATGCAGGCCTAGTCTAACGTTAATCATATTAAAAACGTTAGCATATGCAAATTAGTGTGGATAGCATATGCAAAATATGATTTAGGCTAGCATGAATATCTTGAAAATAAGTCAGCCATAAATTATAAAGTTATAATCTAGTTAAGTTAAGTTAAGTACGAAAGGATCAGTAAGGACAATGTCCTCATAATATGATCCTGAACCTCCATCACCCAGTGGACGATCTAGATCCGGCC
>JAODAI010163191.1:0-10874 GCA_027575025.1 Scotoplanes globosa | reverse complement strand
TCAAAATCGGCAGTACTCTCAGAAACTGACACCATGATATAATCTCAATACATTGTAATGTATTGAGATAATGAAGAGGCTTTTGACGTTAGTTATACATCATAATACATTTTGATTGTCTATAGTCAATATCATGAATTTGTAATAATTCTTAGGCATCCTCCATGCAATTTCATGTGTTTGTTGCAAACGGCGGAGGTAAAATTGGACCAAGTAGTTTAATATTTATGATCTCGAAGACCAATATTTTAACAATCTCCATTGTCATCTTTAAATTCCAGATTAAAGTGTTTCATTGTTTTGATATGTAACGAGCAGTCTTATGCGTGTGCACTGTATGAATGTTTTACCAAGGTTTTCATCCTACGAATTGTAGCTTTTTACTTGCTGCTATTATTCTTATATATTATAATTGTATAGTTATGTTTGTCACCCCTGAATCTTTAATGGTTTCCCATTTTGATATATATTTGTTAATTGGCAACGCATATGCATAAATTAGTTGTTAATTCATTAGCGAGTGTCTTGCCTAGATTGCATGTCCACTGTTTTGTATTTGCAGCTGTGATATTCTAGGCAATGTAGGATTTCTGCATATAACATTGCATAGTTAGTTATGTCCTTTGTTAGTTCCAGGCAAGCGTGGATACTTTATAGCCGAGAAGCGCAAATTCTTATTTAATCAAATGGTGTGTTGTGGTCTGGGTCCTTACCCGTTTGAGCATCATATACGGGGAATGTATTGATCAATTATAATATATCGCATACGTCCTAAAGTCTTGGGAATATTACGGTGATTACTGTCAGGATCTGAAGTGGTTTATTTATTTAACCAGAGTGATTGTATATTTATTTATCTCTCAGAGAATTATTGGACTAACAGAATTGTCCAACACTTATTGTCAGTGTCCTTGTAGTGTAAAGTTGCACTCGTTCCAGTGAGGGAATTCATTGGGAGGCGTATGGGCCAGGCCGCCACGTATGAAAAATGCCAGGAGAGTATACCAATAATGCTCTCCTGGAGAGTTTCAGGAGAGCATAAGCTCTCCTGGATATTATAGTCGCTATTTTTCGGCTAATAATGTACATAATGGGGCAAGGAAGTGTTCTAAAGTAAAAACATGTTAGGACTAGGGCAAAAACATGAAAAATATAAACTTGAACTATTTTTAGGAGCGCAATTATAGCGTTAGCAGGGCTCGAAATAAGAATAGAAAAGGGCAAGGCCAAAATGGCTAGCTCATCAGGGAACACCGTTTTAACCATGATGGGAGAATCTCATACTGTAGCACAAGAGAGTCAATGGAAAAATTGGCCTTCGATGTACAATTATTTTGAAGGGCATGAAGGCCATGGCCTCCGGTTATTTTGAGCCCTGCGTTAGCGTGAACATTGTTTATAAGGATATTGTATTGATGGTTAAACAGTCAAGAGAAAAGAGTGCAACGTAAATCTGGCACTTATTATAACTTCGCTGTTGATGTGCCGTTCTTATTTCTCTCTCTCTCATTTATATACATGCATATATCATTAGCCAATAGTATACTGTAGTATATAATCTTACAATTGTTGGGTTTCACTGAATACAACATTAATTATCGCATGAGCTTAATATAAATATACTATAGCCTATTTGGTGCATGTTTCATCAGTTCAACTTTTATCCTTCAGTCACCACAATTTCCTTCTTAGACTAAGCGATTCATGCTAAATATGGGTAATCTTTTTGTCCAGGATTTACAGAGTTTGTGGGAAATGTGCTGTAAGGTGCCATGTCTGTTTCACCTAATTAATATGTATGTCGTAAACGTTACATGGTTATCACCCAACAAATTTTGGAAGTTGGAGAATGTGATTATACTTTATGCAGGCGTCAATCGTAATGTTCACCCCACCCTCCTGAAGGGTTCATCCCAGTTCAAAATTGTGATATTTTTTAGTCAAAGATTCATCAGAATTATTATGTTTTTAGTCCAAAATTCACCTCTGAAATTGAACCGACCAACAACAAGATATGTATATGACTTTGTACACAGTTCACTCCATATATGAACACATTTATAGTTAAAGATTCACCACATATCACTAGTTCATTAGATTAACATTGCATCTGTTTATGGTAACTGGTTGCTCTGTGGACAAACATAAGATTTTGTTTATTTTTAACCCTGGCTAGAGCCTAGAAACATCCAAACTGCATGTTTGTTCTTTTCTTAAATTATGTCAAACCTGAGCTATCTGACCATGGGAATAATTATAGTTGATTTCTACATGAATACTCAGAGACACTATACATACATGTACAGTTTAAAAAGTACTAAATAAACAACCAGAAATATAGATGCTAGTACACTAGCCAAATTAAGTTTACAATAAGTCATTATTAGGGAAGGAAGGTGAGTATAGTGTTTATATAAATTTCAAAACCAGATATTCTTAGAACCCCAAAGCTCAGTATTTGCACATTAAATCGGCTCCATGATCCAATTAAGGATTATATAATGACGACTTCCCCGAGAGCCTACCACCATGCTTTCTGGGAGCTGTTAGAGATGGTCATCTGGAAACTGAAAATATATGCAAACACTTTGTTTCATTAATTGGTTAATCACAGCTGGTTTAATAGTAGGCTGTTGACAGACTAAATTTGGCTTGTGGAATGTCTGTACATGTATGTATGCAGGGAATATAGCATATCCCTGGTACAGGTATGCAGGGAGGTACAACTCCCTGACACAATGTATGTGGTATGATCATTGGTCACTGCAGTGATACAGTAGTGATGGTAGCCAAATTCAATGTTACATTACATAAACTACACATACTGTAGTAGGCCTACTGCATTTGTGTACAATATGTATAGTGCTATACGGTCATATGTATACATTAGTTTATTACAGTCTGGGGGAATACAGGTACAGTAGGGCCTATATGTTCCAAGCAATAATTGAGTGTTTTGATAATACACAAATTTAAATGGCTTATGAACATTAATGAGGAATCAAAATTTGCTTGGCTCGTGAACACGATATCTTAATAACCGTAATTCGGATTGAGTTTCAGTGACATCTGGTACATGGCTGCTTTACGGGTCGGTTTAATAGGAAGATTATTGATTTTGATAATGATACCTCGGACGCTTGTATATTAATGAGTGGCTGGGCCGGGCTTCATTCATAAAGTATCGATATCCGGCTAGGCTATTTTACAATGTACAGACGAAGGCCAAACTTACATCATGCACTTTGCATGTTTCTTGTTATTTTATGCAGATTCACGGTGAATCTTGACCTATTCTTGAGGGTAGGGTGAAGATTCCCATTCACACCTACATTAGAGACTAGTGGAATTTGCTTCATGTAATTAATAATACTTTTATGGTCTACGATAAGGTGTCTTTTAATTATGAAAAATATAGCAAACTGTCCTTATGTTACTGTAGAATTGCCCTAGAGAGACATGTCAAGATTTGATCACCATAAGCATCTAATTAAAATGTTGTGTAACTATGTATGTAATTAACTTTGTGATATTTCCATTTGTTTGTGGTACTACAGGTGTGTTGATCCATTCTGCCACTGCTGAAGAAAAGATCCCCTTCATCTACCATGATATCAGACACGTCCCTCACGATAGCAACTTAACTATCCATTGTTTGACAGAAGCAATCTCAGCAGTGCAAAATAACCTGGGGAAAACTCTCTTCTTGCAGATGGACAATTGTGCCAGGGAGAATAAGAATAAATATGTATTTTCTTATGTTGCTCTTCTGGTACAAAAGGAGATTTTCAAAGAAGTAAGTCAATCACATGCAACAATTTGACTGTAGAAGACTACATCGATCAGTTATGGTACAGTAGGTACTTGAACTTACTTGTGACTGGTACAAAGTGCCATATTTTGTAAAGTGTAATGTCCCTGAATTTGTTGTAGTTCCATCAGTTCTGTTAATTAGTAAACTTTTTAAAAATCACTTTTTTCTTTCAAGAACAGAATATCATTTTTATGCAGAGTTGATTCATTTAATATTTATTGTCGTAACTCTGACTAAATTTTAAAATTTACAGAAGGTGCATGAAGTGTATACTACTCGCCAAAATAAAAATGGCTTAATAATAATAATTTTGAGGCCTAAAACGTCAAAAAACGAACATATTTGCAGACAACGAAAATGCAAAAAGTGTTGGCTCAATATGGCTTCAAATGTGTTTATATTTAAAACAATGTAACAAATGTAACTTCTGGTTTGATATCAGTGACACATTTAACCTTCAGCCACACCAGTGGCCAATATTGTATGTTTGGGGTGTACGTGAGAGGGTACATTATACCTTATTGTAGTTAACCACAATCGACTTTACCCTTTCTGGCTCCATATAACCTCGGTATTCTCTTGTCGGATGGAATACCAACAAGTCATCCACAATCACTCAAGTGGGTGGAAAGGAGAAAGTTGGATGAAGGGGTTAAGTGGGTGGAAAGGAGAAAGTTGGATGAAGGGGTTAAGTGGGTGGAAAGGAGAAAGTTGGATGATATAAGGGGGAAGTTTGTGTTAACTATGAATAAGTCTTGCATAGATGTGAAAATGGATCAATGTCCAACATGAAAGTTGATAGCAGGGGTAGGGGGAGGCCTCAATTGAGATGGAAGTACTGTGTTAAAATGTTTATCTTCGCTAGTTTGTATGGACTTGACCACTTCTTAGAACATGGCTAAATATGAATATATAGTGACACTGGTTTTGGAAAGTGAAACTGATCTGGTGTTTATTTGAAAGGATCTGGTGTTTATGCCACATACTTATTGAATTTTCCTAATGCTAGGCCTATATATCAAACATGTCACCTGCCATTTAATAATTTAATTTACTCCTTTTCTATTTATTTCTAGGCTTTACTACATTTCCTCCCAGTTGGGCATACCCACGAAGACATAGATCAAATGTTCTCGTGTGTCGCTCGGCAGCTAAGATGCACCAATGCTCTTACTTTGAAAGGTAACCCACATTAATTTAGAGTATTTATTACTGTAAAACAGTATTTTTTTAAAACAAGAAATATATACGGTCACCTTGTGTGTACACCCGACTCATTAACACAGTAACACGGCCGTAAGTCTGTTTAAATATCTAGTAAAGTGACACAACTATTAGTAATTAAATAACAGTATAACGTGTGCACACCGACTTATTAACACGGTTACACGGCCGTAAGTTTAAATATCTAGTAAAGTGACACAACTATTAGTAATTCATTAAATGATACCATGACGTGTGCACACCTGACTCATTAACACGGTAACATGGCCGTAAGTCTGTTTAAATATTTTTCTTTATTTATTTAAACTTTATTTTAAGAGGGTGGCTCGTTTAGCTTGATATATAGTTAATCTTCCACGAGGCCCTCGTTATCATAAGCATGCATCAAAAGAGTAATAAATTGTGAAAATTGTAAAATTAGTAAGATATAATAATAGTAATTTCACAAATGGTAGACTAAAATTTTAGTAAAATATATAGTACGTTAAAATTAAAATCAAAGTCATATATATATAAACATTGGAAATAGTGATTTGTGAATGAACGTAGTGATAATAATTAAGATGGTTGTTAAAAATGGTGTAAAATAGCATTAAAATTGAATTAAAAGTAGTACTCCTTAAGTCTCCTACAGTTCTTTTGAAATTTCTAAGTGATGTGGCCTGTTTAATTTGATTTGGTAATTCATTCCATTCCTTGGCCCCTATATATGAGAATATTTTCTTGTGAAAATCAGTATTGCCTCTTTCTAAATATAATCCGAATGTCGTTGTGGAGCGTAATGAGTGATTGTGAACGGAGTTAGTATAATTAACCCTAACTGCACTGGGCTATTTTGAGGCTTGAAAACAGTGAAGTTAGGGTTAAACATATCTCTCATATAATCAGGATCATAACCTTTTAAAGATTTGTAAACAATGCATAGACGTTTACATTTAATTTTCTTGTCAAACGGGTTTGAAGTTGGCCGGGGGTGAACCGAATGTACAAAATCGGACAAGTAAAGTCAATGTACACAAGTCACCTTTATGCGACCATGGCATCCTGAGAAGGGTAAGTGATGGTACATTTATGTGACCATGGCATTGAAAGGGTTAAGATGCTGAGACAATCGAGGAATGTAGTGAAAATAATGTATCTACTATCTGTTAAAAATGTTGTAAAATTTACGAACCAATCAATACTAATTTACATAAAGTTTCATGTTTTTCAATAGGTTTCTCAAAATGAATAATGCACAACGGTGCCCCACATGTCAATCCCCGAGTCGGATCCACCCCTTTTGATACAAGTCTTAGATGACGCTGCTGATCCACACATACCTGTTTGTTTCTGAAGGCAAATCATTGCAGAATATATACATTCTAGGGAATTAGTTATGTTCTACATTGAGGCGGATGGATCCCTGAAGCAAAAGTCAGGACGGTGGAGGGTATCTATGAAGGTTGTAAGGGTAGAGTTTTGGTTGGATCGTTGATGTCGGAGGAGTTTGGGGTAAATATTGGGCTCAGGCAAGGCAGTGCGCTTGATCCACTTCTTTTCGTAATGGTGATAGAAGTGATTAGCAGCAAAGTCAGTACAAAGAATGTAGGCTACTGGAAAAGCTGTTCATTCATACTTGGTGAGAATACTCAAAGGTGATTGGTCCACTACCGGCAGTTGACCGTATATTATCCTACGATATATACACGGCTGGCTGGGTGGCTAAATAACCTTGCATTAATATAAGTGCGTAGAACGTGAAAAGCCATTTATTATTGCATGCATTATTATTGTGTGTGTCAAATTGAATGTAAATTTCGTTTTCAACATACGTGCGCGCGTATCGTACACGCGTACGCGTATGATGTAGCGTGCATTTAATGTGCACACACCACACGCTATACAGGCACATATAGCTAGAACACACTAAAAAGTGTCGATACCACTAGTACTAAAGGGGTTAATACATACACACGAAACTGCGATTAACGGTATTAATAGGGAGTAACTTAATTTACGCCTGAAAAGTTGGTACATTTCAAAGTAGAAAAGATGTTTAAAATAAAATTTCTTAAATAAATTGAACAGCATTATATCAATGAACAGGGAAATAAACCCTATCGCTGGATGCGTTATAAAGGGAAAAGTATCGGGTACATGTGTTATTACGGCTTGTATTTATGGGCTTGAGACTGTGGGAACTTTGTCAAATGATGCAGCAGTTAGTTAGTGTTTTCTTCCTCACCTCTTGTTACGGATACATGATGTATAGAGAGGTTTGGTAATTTGTCAATTGTAGTCTCCCGGTTAGGAAATATTAACCACCATGCATCTTGATGACAAATAAGGAAAGTCATAGCACAATTGATTTTCACTACGGTTTTGGGCATTTAACTATATTCTCAATTACTATAATAATACAACAAATGTCCAATTGCTACTTGTCTGTCCTAGATCTGCAAGATACAACTGCATCTAGTTACAATCCTCCCATAGAGATGGTTACAGTTGGCATGGTACAGAATGTGAAGGACACACTGCTGACTCACATGGCTGGCCAATTCAAGAACCACAGCAAGCCGTTATGGTTCCGATTCCGAAAGGTGGATGCGAATGTGTACATGCACTATAGACTGCTGGTCAGTGATGAGTGGAGACCAGCCGCAGATACAGAGTGGCCACTTGGATTAAAGTGCCTTAAGGTATGTAATTCAATATGAATTCATCAATAATATATCATTTAATCACAATGTTTAAAACCTGATCCCTATGTCAATGTGACTTTTATCAGTGGTTAATAAAGCATAGATGAACTGGGATTTGTGGAATATGTGATGCGTGAATGTTCGGGTATTATATCGGCATTCTTCTTATTGAGATAGGGGAGATTTTCCTTAAAAATATATCAAATGTGCAAGTGAATATGACCAAATTAATTTAATCAAATTATCTTGATTAATGTAATTACATGCCATTTACATGCCATTTACATGCATACAATATGTACCATACCTTCGATTCGCAATATGGTCCTAAATGTATACATACGTGCTAATTGTGAATTAATCTTAATGTCCGGCTACCGAAGGTCCAATGTTTGATTGTTTATATTATATACCGGTATGTGTCTTGTTGGTTCACGGTTAATTTCCCTTACCATAAGAACGACTTTGTCCCGTGTATGCATTACTCTGGCAGGTAAAAGTACATGAACTGCATGTACCGCACTGTACATGCATGGTATGGTGCTCAACGTGGGATGCACTTTTGGACTACCACTAAATATTTAGGATAATTTTTGTGAAAAAATATTTTATGAAAATGATCGGACTTTTGATAATTAAAATTGTCGTTTTGGTACTACTTTATCACTTCTGCCTTAAATTAGATCCAATACAAGACATTTCATCACCACAGCACAATTTTAACACATCGTTTTAACTGTGGCGCATGTTAAATATTTTTAGAAACTAAATTTTATATTTAATGACTATTT
This sequence comes from Scotoplanes globosa, assembly GCA_027575025.1. Lineage (NCBI taxonomy): Eukaryota > Metazoa > Echinodermata > Holothuroidea > Elasipodida > Elpidiidae > Scotoplanes > Scotoplanes globosa. The sequence goes on along the minus strand of JAODAI010163191.1, from coordinate 2,358 downwards.
GAACAGTTAACAGAACACAATGACGAAAATAAATCATTGAAATCATTAGACTTTTATTAACTGTGGCGGCGGCGCATGTTAAATATTTTTAGAAACTAAATTTTATATTTAATGATTCTTTGTATAACAGTTAATAAACCTAAATAAACAAAACATATTTCTGTTCAAGGAGAATAGATAGCTTTTTCAATAAAACCATTTTTCAAAAAAATGAGCGTAATTCCCGTCCCGTCTGTCACGCCGACTTTCCCTTATCGGTATTTCTCCACATATATTAACGTAATTTGACGAATTGTGTTTTAATATCAAAATATAGAGCGTTTCTATTAATTTTATACATAAATTAGAAGGTTGCACCTCATTGATTGGTTTTGACGGACCTTTGAAAATAAAAAGTAGTGAAAATGTGTCATGCCGGAATCGATCAACTGTCGGTTGCATTACAGTGCTATATATTGGAGTTGTTGTAGTTACAGTAGTTATGGAAAGCAAACCGGATTTACAGAATGTTTGGTTGAGTGGAAAGATTTAATTGAGAGGCATGGGCTACGTATGAGCTTTGATAAAACGGAGGAGGTCTTTTCATTGAGCGCACACCCTTGAAGGCAAAGCGCTTAAGCAGAGGGATAGTTTTGCATACCTAGGGGATCGATATCTGGTGATGGACGATGTGATGGGGAGGTGCGGAAATCCAGGGCTCTGGCCTGAATGAATGTACTGTAGAGTTTATGACAGATAGGAACATTTTGAAGAAATTAAAAGGTAAAGTTTTGGGTACATGTATGTGTTATTCCAGCGTGTATTTATGGGCTTGAAATTGTGGCTCTGTCTAGTGCTCAGCAACAGCGTCTTCAAGTGTGTGAAAATAACTTGATGAGAAGGATCGCGGGTGAAGAGGACTAGGTTAGTTGATATAAGGGAGGAGATTTGGATGACTAGGAGTCTTACTGAGAGGTTGATTAGGAGGTGTATGATATGGGCTGGGCTTGTGGAACAGATTGATAAAGGGAGGCTCCTCAAAATGCCGATGTCGCACATGGAAGCTGATAGAACGGGTAGAGGAAGATTGGGATGGAAGGACTGTGATTTTATGCAAGCTTAGGGGGATGGAGATGTAAGGGTCATGGCTTTGGATAATTATTAATGTGTAAATTAGAAGCCATATCACAATTCATATCAATATCATAATTCATATGGGGCAATTTGTTTATGTTGTCATTTTTCAGACAGTGTCAGGCAGTGTCACAGTAGACTTTCATCAAAATCTAATTTAACTTTTCACAAAACTGGTGGAATACCCATATATATTAATTGTATGTTATTTCTCATTTAGACTGTACCAGATCTATCAGATTCTTTGCCATGGGTAGAGCCTTCTCTGGTAAAATCTGAATATGAGAAATTATGTCTTGATATTCCATCATACTCGAGACTAACAACAGAAGCTGTATCCTGGTGGGAGACGTTTCTGTCAAGTGAAATCAAGTCAACATATGAAGAAGTAAGAATAATTACTAATATTTAATATATAGGTCAAATCGGTACAAATTGCAAGACAGCCCACAATTTCACTGTCTTTTATTCCCAAAGGCCTGCCATTAGACTAATCAATTAGGTGCAATTTCTATTTTTTTATAAAAGTTAATACGGAAACACACTTTTTATAAGTAATTTTAACAATCTATCAAATTATCATATTCTGGGGAAGAATATTGTTGTCTGTTACCTAAATTTGATGTGACAGGAAGCCGAAGGACTTTAATCTCTAAAACATAAACCGGTATTATATTCTGGAAAGTACCATTTCCTGCTGGAAAGTGCCATTTCTTGCTGGAAAGTGCCATTTCCTGCGATCTAAAAGGTATTTGTTATAAAAATTGTGTGGTTCAGAGACCTGTCTCAATAATCTGAAAGTATAAACATACACCAGTATTTTTTGTCTGGAAAGTGCTTTCACCCTGGCCAAATGCCACTGGGGGACAGATACTTGTAAATGAGGTCAATCAAACTTTATAAACACAATCCACCAGGAAACACGGTGGGCATGCTAATCGTTACAAATTATATTAGGAATAGACATTTTGCAGTTTAGTTAATTTGCAATAATGTGCAATAATGTGCAGACCACTAGAGGTCCGCTGTTGAAAATACTGGTAGATATTTAACCGCTATTGGTATGATTGTAATATGTGGTCTGGAAGGCTCATTTTATGATGCTAAGTGATCACAGACGAGAGAGAAGATCAAGGGCTTGTTAAGTTACGTTAAGTTAAGTAAGAAAGGATCAGAAAGGACAATGTCCTTATAATATGACCCTGAACCTCCATCACCCAACGGGCGTCCTATATCCGCCCACAG
>JAODAI010163080.1:0-10877 GCA_027575025.1 Scotoplanes globosa | reverse complement strand
TAATATATGACAATTATAATATGGGATCCATTTCATCAAAAGCATGAACATGTTTCAAAATCATATTTTGAGATATTAATATAGTTGAATGCAGTGTAACTTACATGTGGTATTACTATTCAAGTATATAATATAACACACTAAAGTCAAATTACGATAATATGTTACCATGTTGTTATCCAACAATATATTAGCGACATATCCCTGTTGTTGAAGGGATAGGTCACATATGTGACACATCGTGATAATTATGTTATTATGTCGGCCACTGAACATATTGTGATTACATTAATTATGGTCAGTTGCCAACACATATATCATAATTATTATGGAGATATTGAGGATGTGTTCGTCAGCTTTATTTTGATACTAAAATCATGACATTGCGATATACGAAAGGCGCTTAAAATTCAAAGCCGATGTATCCATTTTCAGGAAAAAATAAATGACAATGACCATATGTCACATATTAATATAGTATAAGTATGGTTGAGGGTATATTATATATCAATTATTAAATATTATATCCAATGATGTGGTCATTAATTGTCAAGTTCAGTAATAATGCCTGGCCCATTTTCAAATTAATATTGCTCAAAATTGAAATTATGCATACGCACATTACTGTTATGTTTTGATAATAATAATAATAAATATATATATCGCCCTTTTTGTTTAAAACCGGAACGTTACAGCTGAAAGCGATTATAGTGAAACTTTACATCAAGACAATTATAGTTCATGAACATATGCATTACTTAGAATGAAGTGATCAAATATGAGTTTCAAGTCAAGTGACATCTTCCCAGCTAACACATACCGTTATTAAAACGTTATTGTTACACCACAAGACATTATATAAGGTTTTGTGGTGTAATAATAACGTTTCAATAACGTTATGTATTAGCTTGGTTAAACATGTGGTATTTATGGGTTTCTAATCTTTCTGAGCTTCCTCTGGTTCCTTGTTCATTTTATTTTCGTTCAGTCTACATATTATACTATTGTGTATACTTTCGCATGTTTAATAACGATTACATTAATTTTGCTTAAAATAATTGTAAATGTATATATAAATGTATATGTAATTACAACAACATGATGTGGTACTATCTGGTAATTCATTATAACGTATCTCAGCTGCAAATGGAAAACAATTACTTCCATAATACGTACTACATTGCGGTTTGTACCATCTTTGTTGGTTGAGCCCAACTTGCGTGCTGGTTTATACGAATTAATCAGTTCACCAATATAATGGGGCTGGATAGCGACGTCAAGTCCTTACAACTAAGGTACATCTACATACTTGTAAATGGCTTGCAAATACGGTTTCACAAACACTTAAACGTTCACTTAAACGTTCCGACAACGTTCTAACATCCATATGCGCTATTTGAGACGCAGTCTTGGCATTAACTGGCAAGACAATGTTACCAACAGCGCAGTTACTTCCCACCTTATATAATATGCTGATGCCCCGTCGTTTGCGATGACTGGGTCATGTGTGACGCATGACTAGTGTTGTGGCCAATCAGTTAATGTTAGCGGCTTTGGAAGTAATGAAGCTCAGAAATTAGGAGATCAGGAGTTCGAATCCCAGATCGGGCATAGCAGTATGTTTTTTTCCGAGAGCAATCACGGTTTTCCCATGCGAACAGCTTTCAATTCGAAATGAAAATATTTCAAATTATATTTCAAATTTTAAGAATTGACTGCCACTCGACATGAAGTTATAATTTACACGTATTACATATTCGCATATCGTCGAAAAATAAAATGTCTTCCCGGCCGATATTATTATCATGAAAGATGGTATAATCCCAAAAGATATGCTCTATGACGAACTTGCGGACGGAAAAAATCCACCGGTCAAACATACCTTCACTACAAACACATATGCAATGGTGACATGAAAGCCACCGATATCAACATGGGAGACGTCAGTCAGCAAAATAAATGACTGAAGAAGGAGACTGACAAGGGGAGAGGAAACGATACACAAGAATGCAGACGAAGTGCCTGCCAGGCGTAAATAAAGTCAGAGTGCCACAGCCTCTATATCTATATTTGCTTAAATTGATTATGGACTGTCTTTCCAGTATTGGACTTTATATCCACCAATGGCGATGCATTAGCATTATGAACACTAAACAGGGTGCTACTATTATAGTAGTCACTGAAAGTCACTTGGGGTTGCATTCATGATATTCAGATATATTTACACATAATGGTGATACATAATATGTATTATAGTGACCCAGAAATTATCGCCAATGCTTTTAATGATTTGTTCATTAATCTTAGACAAAGTTTAGCAAACCTTGAATGTCTCGATTCAAATAAAGCAGCTGACAACGATGGCTATCGACCTGCTATTATTCGTTATATTTTACTATACAGTTCAGAGCCGATTACACACATCATCAGCATCTCATTTCTGCAAGATATTTCCAGGATATGCTCTAGATTGCCAAAGTTATTCCAGTTTATAAAAATGCGATCCAAATACGATTATTAATTATCGTCTATTATCAGTATTATCATGTTTCTCAAAAGTTTTTGAAAGATTAGTGTTTACATAATTCCATATTTCTTAAATAAAAATAATTTCCTCTCCAAGTGTCCAGTATGGATTTCGACCTGGTTATTCTACTGAATCAGCTATCACTGACACAATTACACAGTTAAACAATGCCATTGACAAAAAGCAGGTATCACTCGGCATTTTCTTAGATCTTTCAAAGACGTTCGACACGATCAATCACTCTTTTCTTATTTATAAACTCTCCCATTATGGGTTTCGAGGCATCGTTCTAAAATGGTTTGATGACTACTTTAAAAATAGACAACAACTCATTTCACACAAATATATTACTTCCACTTTAAAACAGGTAAATTTCTGTGTTCCCCAGGGCTCAATTCTAGGTTAACTCTGATTAATATGTTGTCTATATTAATCGTATTTCTAAACATTCCTCTCTCGTCTTATTTTCTGATGGTACACATATTTTTTTACAGACAAGAATCCCCAACGTTTGGAAAAATATTCCGATTGGTTTACTAACAAGAAACTATATGTTAATATTGATAAGACTAATTACATGGAATCATCAAGGAGTCTTCGTTGATTTTAAGATTAACTAGAGTGACCATATAACCCTAATGTATTCCAAAATGTCCTCAGGTGTAGGCATTATTGGCGGACTTAAACACATACTTTCAAGAACCGTTCTACGTATTATTTACCTTACTCTATCTATACATTACATATTTATATACTATTTGATCTTTAACATATAATTCGAATTACAATAAGTTATTAATTCTTCAAAAGCGATGCCTTATTAGACATATTAATAATTCAGGGCCACGTGGTCATACCAATGACATTTTAAATCACTTCGTTTACTTAAACTTAATGATATTATTAATGTCAATATGGCTACATTCACCTATCGCTGTACCCACAATTTTCTTCGAAGTACTTTTGGCAGCTTCTTTCAATCTAATAATTATATTCATAATCATCTACGCGATTACATCAAGCTAATATGATAATTATTGCAACAAAGATTCATTTTAAATTTCGTGATATTAAGTTGTGGAATCACTACCGGATACCTTTATTGTTAAGCCTACTATAAAATCTGTATGCACAATTTAACAAATTATTATATTGAGGCTTTCTAATCTACTAATTTAATAACTAGGTTACCGAGGTGGGTAGAGCGTTAGACTTGTAGTCGTAAGATCGTGAGTTAGTTTTAGAGTGCTTTTATATTCCAGTGGCGCTACCTAGTTTTTCAAAGGTCGTTGGTGGTTCACATAACCATATAACATCGGCGTTCTAAAGGACCATTATACATATTCATTCATTGCTTATGTATACTACATTGACACCTGCACTATATACAGTGGGTGGGAAGATGATGGTTTTACTGGGGGTGTTATATGGGATATATAATCATGTTGGGTGGTGTAATATATAAGCTTTGAATTATATGTTATTACTTTTCATTATTATATTTTGTATTTTCTTAACATAAGGGGGTGCATCTTCAACAAGCCCACCAGGGTTTTTGATGCACTTCCTTTCACAACTTATTTTTCACGTTCTATTATAATTATAATTTATTTAATCACGTGATTTACTGATATTGTGATATATTATGGAGAAACAATAGATATACGAATACGAATATTGATCAACTACATACATTCTCTCAATTTCGAGACACTTTTCGAGACTAGTCTGAAGAGGTATTAGAGATATGTATGAAATGGATGTAACCATACATAATTCATAATTGTAAACTAAATGTATTATGATAAGCTATTACATACCGGAATAATGAAATACAAATAGCGCACCATACATATACACCGTGTCATGGTCTTCAAGGATATGCTTGGTAAGTATTGTGTGTGCGTATGATGCCCGGATCGCTGTGGTGTGTATATCACATGGATACAAACATCACAGGGGGGGGCAATAGCTGCACATATTACATGGGTAATGATATTCAACGATAGACATACGGCCTTATGAATTATTAAGTATATAATACATGTTTGATTTTGGAAAATAGATAATAAATATATATTAAGCCGGGAGCCCATGTAGTTTATTGAACTGAAAGATACAAAAGGTTTGATGGTGGGGATATGTTCATATTCGGCCACATATCAATATTCGATACTGCTGCCGATTAATATCTTATACGAGTAGCCCTGGGGGCACAACATAGGCGGCATTTATAAATACTGAGAGATACAAGGACATAACTTGTTGTATACTACTTCCAGGGGGTCACATTCGGTGAAAATGCTAATGACGGCAGCTTGAGGATATACATGGCCCTGGACAGTAGCTTCAAAGGTCACACCCATATGCTCTTATTCAGCTGGAAAATAAAACGGTATATCATTTTGCAATGAAACAGTTATACATTGTGGTATTAAAATTAGCCAAGACCGCAACTGAATCCTGTAACGGAGCCCAGAGAGTAGCCTCAAACGGCCCAATACCCAATTACATGCATCACTGTGGAAACTTTTTTTCAGCTGAAATAAACACATATTTATTTAATATAGTGGAACTGTAACGTATCACCATATACGTGGATATAACTTGTACGATACCACTCTCCGGGGTCACACTTGGTGTAAATGCTAATTTGACAACAGACAGCTTCGGCTTGTACACCCTTTTTACAAAAATACGTGAATTTTACAGAAAAAAGTACTGGCAACAATTTTCAAACCACCGCTAAGCTATAAATATACAGACACTCTGTACATTTACAGATGGAAATTAAAATTCTGTAAATTCACGGACTGGTGTAAATTTACAGACCAGTGGTTGGAAAATTGTTGCCAGTACTTTTTCTGTAAATTTACAGACCAGGGATTGGACTATTGTTGCCAGTACTTTTTATGATAAAGTTCAACATTAAAATTGAAAGAACTATAAATTAACAAAGCAGGTAAATTGCAGCTTAGGGTTTCGAACTTTGTTCCGAGTACTAATCATGGTAAATGAATAACATATTTGGGGTAAAATACGTTTCAAGGTTAATAGGGAAAGCATTACAAAGGCTTAGTCAGTCCTTAACACTGGACATGGCAGTACAATATCCCACCTGATTCAATGCACAAAATAGACTGAACTGACTTTTCAGCTTTTACATGAAAGTTTATAACTACTAAAATATTGTCCCCAAACTCAATACATTCTTCCTAGACCCAATGATACCTAAATTTCAGAAAACTCCGTAGCATCACCAGGGTCCTATTTCAAAAAGATTATTTACAAAACTTCGTAAGTGTATTTTCCGTAGGTATTTAAGAAAAATAGACCTTTCTTAACTACCGAACCATTAAGGTTTGATGCAACTTAGGTAGTTTGATTTAAAAATGATATTACATTTAGTAAATCTGCTATTAACATGCAAATATGGGTATTGTCTTGTTTTGGCCATTATGAAATACTCACAGTTTCAGACCATTTACTCCGCCCGGTCTTCTCCAATATTGACAGGAATTTAGATATCGATGGCTTGACTATGTGTAATATTAATTGTACAACTGCGATTTATAGCGCCGTCTTCGAAACTTCTGTTTCAGACAAATTATTGAAAAATAACATCAACTTACACATACCCCGATCAGACGTAACGCTAAGGACGATTTCAGACATAGTTAATAACGAATTGGCTTTGTGACATATACATACGAATCTTCTAAAAGTTCTTCATAAGTCGCATTTACGAATGTATATAACCAGGATCCCATTTCACAAAGATTATTTGAGAATCTGCGCCGGTAAGTTTAATCCTCGTAGGCATTTAAGAAGAATTGACTATATGTAACTACCAAACGATTAAACTTGGTAACTTAGAAAGTTTGATTTAAGAATTATTTTAAACTTCGTATGTCGGCTATTAACAACGATTTGGCCTTGTGACATAGACACACGAATCTTCTTAAATTTAAAATCTATCGTCACAGTTACGCACCTCTACTCTTCGTAAGTACCATTTACGAATGTTCCTAATCTTTGTGCATTAGGACCCTTGTAATGCTAAGCTTCCACCACATGTCAGCAATCCAGTATGCTGAGCTTAATGTTAGGCCATATACACTGCAATACATCTAACCAATCAAGCCTAGGTTGGAGTGCACCGCATAAAATTCACTTTTGTTGACGTTTTACTGCATTTTTGCCGCCATACAACTTCTAAATTTGCAGATTTTCACAGATTAAGTTACATTTCATTAGTAAAAAATAAAATATTTAGACAATTGTACGAAACAATAATACATAATACCTTTTTATCGTCACATTTAGTACACACAATTCATGATGTTGTTTAACTTTGGTCCAACTTTGATTCGACGGAAACACGGGGTGTGGTATTACAGACGCAGGGTAATGTTACCATTAACATAGTGAATTCACAAATTCATAGTAGGAAAATATATTATAAGGTGTCATTATAGACAAACTGTAATTTTCACCTTTAATTTGCAATAATTCACAGACTCATTGTCGGAAAATACATTATGAGGTGTTAAATTGCATTCAATGGTGGTAATTTGACATGCATTGTGTTAATTTACATAGTATTGTAAATAAAAGGAGAAAATGCCCAATAATTAACTGGGTTTTCAAGAAAAGCACGTGTAGTGCATGATATTACCAAATGAATTATGTCAATTTACGGACATTGGGCTGTATAATTCAAGCGACGTTTTACAGTGCACGACCCTAGACAGTCGCGTCAAAGGATACGCATGTATACGTGTATTCACTTGTAAAAGTACAAGGATCGACCATTTTGCAATGGAACCGTTACACAGTGTGGTATTCAAACATACACATGACAGAAAATGTACGCTATATCGGGCCAAGATGGTAGCACACAAGGCCCAATATCACACTACTGTGTTAACAGTTTTATTCAGCTGAAATGCACATAATTATATTAAGTTTAATGCAGTGAACATATTATATATTACAATATACGTGGATATAATTCGTAGTACGTCGCCTACTGGGGGTGATATTCGGTGACAATGCTAATGGCAGAAAGTTGGGCCTATATACATGACCCTATATATTAGCTTTAAAGGCCACGGCCAGAGGCATTTATTCAGCTGAAAAATACAAGGATATATCCTTTTGAAATGGGACCGTTATACATTGGGGTATTACAAAATACCCACCACAATAACTGTATCCTGTATCGGAGCCCAGACAGTAACCACAATGGGCACAACACTGTATATATCAGTGTGTTAACGGTGGTATGCAGCTGAAATACACACATATTAGTTTAATACAGTTGACCTGTTATATATCACATGTATATAACTTGTAGGCTACCACTACCCGGGGGTCAGATTCGGTGAAGATGATAATTGGTAGCAACTTGGGTCTATACAGGGCCATATATAGTAGTTTTAAAGGCCACGCCCATATATGTATATTCAGCTGAAAATTACAAGGATGGATCCTTTTCCAAAGGAACATGTAGAGACTCCTAATACCTACTACATTTTATGAAATTGAGATTATTGCATCTTTTAATATGTATGAAGTTGTTTTAACGTCGTCTGCCACTCCCATTACGGGGCTTAGACGGAGCATTACTAATGCAATGACTGTATAAGTACAACGAAGCAATTTTTGACCGGATGCCCTTCCTGACGTCAACCAATGGCCCTTTGCAGGGATCGGACTATCGACCCTATGGTCGTTAATCCTGAGCAATCCCACTATCCCACGGCGGCATGTCTTTACTAAATTATTGCATAACAAAAATCCCCTCAAATATCATTAAGCACATTCAAATTAGCTCACTAAAAAGCATGCAAAAAACGGAAATACAGTACTCACACCGAAAGTTTTCAACCACCAAATACCCACACAAACCAATCCAAATTACTAATTATATACGTTAAACATAATCAATGTGAAATAACTTAATTTCCTAATGATATTGACAAAAATAAGTGAAACTAGTAAGTGAAAACGAATACAACACAGGAAACTTACGAATACTAAGAAGTATCGTTAACAAAGGTTAGGCTTAGGTTACATACCATGTATGTTGTAGTATTTAAGACCAATTGTGATACTTCGATATGTTATTACTGTATATATGTAACAAATAATCATGTATTGGTTTTCAATATCTTCAGAATACAATGTAAAGCTTATGTTCTACCAAATCTAAGAAAGGTATAAGCTTGTCTGCTACCAGTGTTATGCTAGTTGGTTGGGATCTGTGTTGTCGGTATGGACACATGTTTTGTATATTTGTAGTTATTTAAGGGCGAATTAATACTATAAAAGTATAACATAAACTTAATTTACTAAATATAGTTTCGACAATTTCAATGGGATTTAAATGAAGATTATAGCAATTCTAGATGCAATATATTTGGAAATATATTGCCAACTTTAAATGCACTTTTGTCAGTATGAAGAAAATCACAAAGTAGTGGTGCGGTGACATATATATCTCAACAATGACAATATATATCAACGTGACATTCATTGGATTTGTTCTACATAACAGTCTTCACACAACCATGAATAGTTTTGTCCAGTATATATGTTACTCACCGAAATATGAGACCTGTAGATTGATCCTATATCCAGTTCCATCTGTACCGTGTTTAGTCAATCATATGCCCAGTTGATTGCCATAGCAACCATACCATTTGTTTTACTTTTTAGATTCCCCACAATGGCATAATACCAACATAGGGTGAACCATGAACAATGATGGAACATCTGAATTTCCCCAAAAACAAAATGACCCCTTATCCCCCTTAATAAAAAAGTTAGCACAGTGGTATATTGGTGGTTTGTGCCGTTTGGGACTGCTGTCGGGAACCCGGTCTATGAAAATGTGTTGCCCGGGGTATATTGTAACACTATGATATAAAACAGTTACATTGCAAAATTGTCCATCATTGCATGCGGAATATTGACAGAATATATCTTAATTGAATAGGCAGTACTATGCCTACTATAGCCTATGTTTTGTATATTTCCCCTCCGTCCTTGTTTTCTTCGACCATAAACTGTATTGCCCCGAATATATATGTTTGGTTTTATCGTAACAAATATCAATATAAAATATTTATAGAAGAGAACATCATGTTTTGTGTGTGTTCGCCTTTTATGTAAATACCGGTGATGGTTAAGTGGTATTTGTACATATTGATATATCGTACAGTATATCACGTAGATACACAACAACCATATTTATAGAACAGGTATCCCCATTTATATTTCATTTCGTTAAATATTACTACACAACACGTTATAGCTATATCAATAACTGCAATATGTCAGACATAAGCTGCTATATGTGTATATTGGCACCATATAACCGTTTGTTGTTTACACGTAGTTAGATTCCTATATGGGTGGTTCTCAGATTGGAGTGCATGATACGTTATGTGGAGATGGGCCAACACATACGGAGGTGGTCACCAAGGCTTGTCTATTTGAGGTAGCAGAGTTCGATGAGGCAGTGGAGTTAACCTACAATTACTGTGTACCGGTGACCAACATATGTCAGGGCCTTGTCGTTGAAGACTGTCCAGTTGTGGTCAATATGGATGATGAAACCGATGTTGTCAGAGTAGTTCAGCCCCCAAAAAGTAAGAAGAAAGCCGTTGTCAGAGTAGTTCAGCCCCCAAAAGTTAAGAGGAAAGCCGTTGTCTCTTCTCCGACAATGTGTCCAAGGATCCCCGACCGTACTACTGACCATGCTATACCTCATTATCCATCAAACCCAGTTCTCAATAAAGCAGACCCAGCACACATAGTTCCCAAATGACACAGACCCAGCGCCTCTAACAAGACCTTTGACCGCTAAATTCATTCCCAAACTCAAGATTGTGATTATTGGAGACAGCATCCCGAAATATCTGGATGGTATTCGTATGTCTAGGAGGCTAAACGTTGTCAATAGATGAATTTCCGGGATGAAAATCCAAGACTGGATAACCCTTTAACCATCTATACTACAGGATGAACAACCATCATCTATTATTATGCACTGTGGAATTAATAACATAGATACTGGTTGCCCTGGAAATATTGCTGATCTCATGTACAAACTGTGTTATATTATACACGAGACGAGTACCTCGATACATATTGCGGTTTCTGACTTAAACCCCAAGACGTGTTAATATGAGCATGGTTCAACAAGTCAATGAATATTTTTCAAGAATTTGCTGTGATAATAACTTTTCCTTTATAACAAATATCAACATTACATTAAACCACCTCTCACGTGATGGGATTCACCTAAACCGTATTGGTATCATCAGACTTGCAATGAATT
>JAODAI010162969.1:0-10880 GCA_027575025.1 Scotoplanes globosa | reverse complement strand
GCCAATTTGGGGAGACTTTTAGTGACTAGATTGTTAGGCAAAAGTTAGCACTAACATACCTCTACTAACATTGGCTTATGTGCGGCCGCTATAGGTCTACAGTCTTGTCCCGGAGTTTCACACTGGCTTTCTTGTTGCCAGACATGTATATCTTGTTGTTCTGTCCCCATTAATTCACTCTGACACTATACAACTTCTGCCTAGTGGCGTGAATGTTTAGGATCTGTGGCACGTACTCGTCTGGAATGGAAGCATAAGTGATCAGATTGTGCAGCTGGTCACCTTCAGTGGCAAATGGATTGCCATGACTCAGGATCGTAGCCTTGATTTTGTCGATTGCGTCATGCTCCCTCTTGAATGCACTTGATCCAAGGTCATGGTGCTCTGTGGCCGTGCCAACTTCCGCATCAAACTGACTCTTGAACTCCTTTGGTAGGCATGATAGTTTCGGTGCAACCATGAAGAACCTCTGTCTGGCGTTGGCGTTGTTGGAGATGCCATTGTGTCCAGCACGAACCTTCATCTGCTTGTTGAGATGTTCGCATGCGTGGTCTGCTCCAACAAATACGAACGGGATCTCATTCTTGGTGACTGATATGTTGCCAGCTTCCAGTTCCTTCCAGGTGTTGGAGTGGCTGGTTCCCAGGTTATACATGTATGCGATGTATCGGGGCCAGAGTCGCTTTTACTTGATTCGGTCCATAGAAAAGAACATCATGCTCAGTGCTTATCCAGCTTCGAGATGATGCCACGAAGAACAGGATCTTCTTCACTCGGTGTAAGTAGTTCATCATTGATTTGAACATGGCATTATTCGATCTCTCAATCTCTCAGTCCTGGAATGTATTAACTACTTCAGCAGTGGTCAGAGCTTGAAGGAGCGCGGTGTTGGCTTTTTTCACGGATTCGGTCTTCGTATATTTGTCCGCTTCCGAGTAAGCAGCTTCTACTTCCTCGGTTGCTTCCAAGCAGGCGGCTTTCAGTTGTGGGTTGTCCGTGAAGTGAAGAACTCCTCCAGTACCATCTCACACAGTGCTACATATGCGTAGATGTGGGCACGATGAGCGTGCTTGTAGTGGTTAAATTTCAGGATCTGCCTTGTTGTGGCAGAACCATATACATCGGCTTCCATCCAGGCATCCTCTATACCCGAGTTCTCCATGGAGGCGCTGAGAGCTCGCAGAGCAGCCATGACGTCGTGTAGTTCTCCCAGTCTGGGGTCAACTGTGCTTTTCAAGTCCGGCCTGGCATCTAGCAGTTGCACCACCTTCTCGTAGCGAGCCATGTCAAATGAAATGACCGTCGCAAACTGCCAAGTACCTCAGCTGACTTGCTTGCATGATCACAGTCAGTAGGGTTGGCCTGGATAGAACTGAGGCGATAATCCATCCCAGCTGTGTCATTTGATATGATTCAGAGACTCCCAACTTGTTGATAGTGAAGTCCTCTGTCCTACGGATTGGCTGTGGATTGGGCTTGTTACAGTGCAGCACATAATTATATAGGCTATGGGATGACCGATATACTCTGTGCATCACCGGCCTACCGCTCGATGTGGCGGTCCGACAATCTGACCAAAGTTTATCGCCTAAATACCCCTTTCTAAATGTGACAATATACTTATAACTTTATCTCACCCTGAACATACGATTCCAAATCAACAATCATTCCTAATACCTCACAGCCATGAAGTCAACTAAGCCTACATCTTGTATTAGTTTGGAAGGTAAATATTAATTATTATGCAAAATGCAATATCATATCAGAAGTATGTGAAGAACTCAATGCTAAAATATGGAACGCCACAGTGACTACAAATAGACACCGTTACAAAAGGAATATACAAATGAAAATCCAATCCTGTTGTTTTCAAAAAGTAATATGCCCGATTTAGAAGTGCAAATACTATTACATTTTATACTATATAATTTATTAGGAAATGGAAGCTGACGAACTGAAAGTTGCTCCACATTTTCGTTGCTTCCAAACACGTAACGGATTTTCGCGAAACTGTGCCTTTATGTACAATTCAATACAACATCGTTGTGAGGATGCATCTTGGTTTCTAGTTCCATATTTCCAAATTGTGGTCCCCTATGACTGCCTAAAATATTCTAAGATCTACACAATTCAATGGCTTCAAAACAAGTGATCGGGTGAGTTGATAGCTTGAAGCTCGTTTAGCCGTTAAAACCAGGACTCTATGCCATCTAGAAGTTGAGATACTGTGAAACGCCCATTCTTAAGGCGGCCATTTTGAAAATCCAAGATGACCGCCTTGTGGTTACGTTTAGCTTATTGTACCACTATATTCCTTGCCCCATAGAAATGTAGGTTTAGCCGTTGAAATCAGGACTCTGGGTCCCCTAGATGTTGAGATATTGAGAAACACCAATTTTTAAGGCGGCCATTTTTAAAATCTAAGATGGCCGCCATATATGCGTCCGGCAAATGGAAAACATTGGTTTTCTGATTGCTTACACTATACAGTTTCAAAAAATGTATAGACCTGCAAATCTCCCAAAAATTCCAACGAAATGATTAATCTGAACATAGTGAACCTGACTATGATGGGAATAACAATCTCGCGGCCCGGCTTACATTCTGCTTCAAATCGGTATACCAAAATATTGAATACCAACATATCATGACGTCATAGGCTTATCTGAGTTTTACTAAAAATATTGTGTTGCTAATGTTCGAATTTATAATCCTTTCAAAGCATTTCGTGAACAGTTATGATATATGTTTGGTGTTGGCGAGTATATAATCATCATCGATAACACTAACATGCATTTCTTTATTTTATGCTTAGGCAAAGCGGTGAGCCGCCGGCTTTCCCGCCTTGATGTCTTGCCGCCATCTAGATTATAATATTTGCGGCCGCCGTCGATATAATTATGGCCGCCGGCGGCCTGTCGCCGCATGAATATAAACAATATCAATTAAAAAATATTAATAGACGTTCGTAAATGAAAATAATAACTATTTTTTACAAAAGTACTTATGTATAACATTACAAGATATGAGATTTAAAAAATAGAGGTGGTTCAGATATGTTTTGTATTTGGACGGCGTGGCCTATATTTTGCTTTCATGTAATTTCATGAGACCAACGATTATCACATAAATGCAGTGTATGTATACTGATGTACTAATGTTGCACCAGTTATGTATATGCTCAATTTCAAACCCACTTTGAAGTAAATAATCTTCTGGAGCCATTTCAATATGCCTATAAACGTGGTCACAGTATTGAAACTGCACTTACTCGTATTAATAATGACATTATGACTTCACTTGATCACCGTAAACTTGTGCTTCTCGTTTTATTGGATCTATCTGCAGCCTTTGATACCGTAGATCATGACATGTTTTTATCTCAGTTACGACATGATTACCTTATTAATGATGGTGTCCATGCTTGATTTAGTTCTTATGTTATTTATAACCTATAGGTTCAGTCCCATACTTATTATTACAATAATTATTGATATCTAGGTCACATTATTATTATTGACCTACATAATTATCTAGTTAGTTAATTATTACACCGGTTCTTATAAAGCGCAAAATCCAAAAGAGCTCTATGCGCTGTACACTCCATATAAATATTATAATTATATAAAATGAACTTTAAAATAGAAGGTCTTAAGTGACGACTTAAAGGAAAATGTTGGTGTAGAGGACCTGATCTCGATGGGTAGCCTGTTCCAGAGCCGAGTACCTTCACACAGCGTGTAGGGTCAATTCGAATTCCGTCAACAATAATGGATTGTCGAAGTTGGTATGGAGACATCAAATTAAGTACCTCCGTCTTGGTTTGGTTTAAACAAAGATCATTGCTGGACATACAAATGCTAATGCCCGCTATGCAATACTGCATATGTGCAATGGCAGACATGCAACTAATAGGCTTGGTGGGATCGTATCCAATGCATAGCTGAATGTCATCAGCATAGCGATGGTAATGGATATGGTGATGTTGATACGCTGTATGTGTCTCGTGTATAGCGATAATAACACCGGGCCAAGAACAGATCCCTGTGGAACTCCGTTTCGAATAGATCTTGATGATGGTGACGAACTAGCTATATCGATAGACTGTATACGATCGCTTAAATATGATGTGAACCACGCCAGCGCATTGCCAGTGATACTAATGGATGATTGCAACGTGTCAATTAATTTTCGATGGTTAACAGTATCAAACGCCGCGCTTAGATCTAGCATTACAAAAAACGGCATGATTGTTGTCCATGCGACAGGCCAGGTCGGAGTAAATCGGTTTCAGTAGAGTGATGTGCTTTATATGCAGATTGGAAAAATTCGTCAAGGTTGTTGTCTTGTATGTGCTGATTTAATCTTTTCAGAGCGACTATCTCAATTACTTTACCCAGGAAGGTAAGATTCGATATTGGTCGATAATTACTTAGAATCGACGGACCAAGGTTAGACTTCTTGAGTAGTGGGGTAACAACCGCTATCTTTGCAGAGGCAGGTACGGTGCCAGTTGTGAGCGATGTGTTCACAATTGCAGTTAAAATCGGAAGATGCACGTTTATTGACTGCTTTTATATCCAGGCAGGTATATGTCTAATACGCATAATTTGGAAGGTGATGCAATAATTATCTTCCGCAGTTTAACGGTGGTGACAGGGGATAGATCGCTTAGTATGTCAACATATTGTCAGAGACATCATTATAATTAATCTTGTAAATTATGGATTGAACTTTGTCAATGAAATAGTCAGGAAATATTTCACAAGTGTTTGCACCATCTACATGTGGAATAGAAGGCGGGTCTTCTTTCATTATACTGCTCAACGCATTTAAAGTGGACTTATGGTCATTGAAAGCATATTTGTTTTTATAATAATCTTTCTTTGCTTGCATGATAAGTTCATTTACAATGTTTCGTTTATCCACATAGATTTCACGGTGGATATGGAGTTTCGTTTTCCGCCAACGCCTCTCACATGAGCGACGTTCGCGTCTTGCAGTTCGTATTTTGCTGCCATCCCATGGACATGTTAATTTAGCTGTTCTCTTTCGGGTTACAGTAGGGGCTTGTTTGTCTAAGACATTAACAAGGATGTCATTGTAATTCGCCAATAGTTGATCGACCGATGTATGGGCAGTATCCATGGATTCGAGAAGGGGACTGAGGTCAGAAATAAGGACATCGGCTTTCAAGTTCCGGTAATCACGCCCACGTACAGTGGATACGTTCAAATTGGGTTATCACCCCATATGTCGAAAACGATGGTGTGATGATCAGCTATGACGGACTCCAGTATCAAAGGCGTAGATCACAATAGGGTTTCAGGTTTGGCCAATACTAGATCGAGTGTATGTCCACGTTTGTGTGTACTACCACTATCACGTTGGTGAAGATCGTGGGCCTCACATTGCTGCTTATTTGAGCAAAGTTGATTGGGACAATAGTTTTCGGGGTTTTAATGCTTCTGATGGTTGGAGATACTTTCTCGATGTAGTCAATTATATATGTGAGACCTTTGTCCCCAAGCGTAGTAGACAATCCAAGCATCGTAGACCACCTTGGATGACAACTATAAATTTACGGGAAGTTAAGAGTAAGCGCAAGTTGTGGCGCTTGTTTAAGTCAAACAGGTCTGCTGATGTTTTTGTTAAGTTTAATGATAATGTTAGGTCTGACAGGCATTTTATCTCGATTGCAAAGTTTAGCTCTGAGAAGGACCTGGCTAATAATGTTAAGGATAATCCTAAGTCATATTACGGGTATGGTAGGTCTACGCAGAAAGCTAAGGACACAGATACATTGATTAGTGATAACCAAGGTATAGCTGTTGTTTGAAATGGATTTTTGCTTCTGTTTTTCGGAATGAGGATATTGATTTAGCGAATTTGACCATTAATAATTGTCCATTTTCTGCAGAGTCTTTTTCTGCAGCCATTGTAGAAAAAATATTAAGCACTCTTGGTCAGTATAAGTCGGCCGGGCCGGAAAATTTTGATCGTTTTGGGCTAAGGACTTTCACAAGTTTTTTTGCTACACCGCTTAGCAATATTTCCAGCGGTCTGTGGACGAGGGTGTCGTTGCGACAGAATGGAAGTGCGCCAATGTCACTCCTATTTTTAAAAAGGGGGATCGTAGTCAGTCGGGTAATTATAGGGCGGTTAACCTTACTATTGTGGTTTGTAAGATTATGGAGTATATTATTAAGGATACTATGGTTCATTTTTTTGATCAGAATTCTTTAACTAAGGATTATTTAATTAAGAATTCTTTTAGGAATAATAGATCCTGCCTTTATAATCTTCTTGAATTTCTTGAGGATGTTATAATGTCTGAAGATGAAGGAAAGCCAATGCATGTCGTGTTTTTGGACTTTCAAAAAGCTTTTGATAAAGTATGTCATAATCGACTTTTGTATAAATTAGAGAGTTTGGGGATCAGTGGGTATATTCTTGGTTGGATTGGTGTTTGGCTAAGTGAACGTAGGCAGAGGGTGGTTGTTGGGGTTATGTGTATTCTTGGAAGAGTGTCACTAGTGGTGTTCCTCGAGGTTCTGTGTTGGGTCATTTATTGTTTGTTGCTTATATTAATGATTTAGACGATGCGGTTGGTATATCTGGTATCAATAAGTTTGCTGACGACACTAAAGTTTATAGTGAGATTTGTTCCCAAGAGGATACGGCTATGTTTTAGTTAGAGCGGGGCAGTATTTTACTATTTTTAACTGGTCTGAGGATTGGGGTATGTTTTTCAATCTCGATAAGTGTAAGGGTATGCATGTCGGTAGTCGGAATATCAAGAATATTTATAATGTCAATGGTATACATGTAGCGGTTGTTCAGACGGAAAAGGTTATGGGTGTTCATTTGGTTTCTTCATTGAAGCCTTCTAAGCAGTGTGTCGAAGCAGCACAGAGGGCTAATTGGAGTTTAGATTTGAAAATACGTCATTTTAAGTTCCTCCATAATGTATTGTTATTAGATTGTACAAGCAGATGGTCAGGCCCCATCTGGAGTATGCCATCTAGGCATGGAATTCATTCTTAGCTAATAATACGTTTGTTCTTGAACGTATTCAAAGAAGGGCTACTAAATTAGTTAGTTCCCTTAGTTATATATCGTACGAGCAACGACTGACTTATCTAAGGCTTACAACTTTAGAACTTCGTCGTATTGGTGGTGATCTTATTCAGGTATTAATATTGTTCATGGTTTTGATAAGTTGAGATTTGATGATTACTTTACACTGGCTAATTACTCTGATACCAGATGCCATAGTCTTAAATTATGTAAGCATTATTCCAGGTTAGATGTCAGGAAGTTTACCTTCTCACAGCGAGCGGTTGATGAGTGGAATGGCTTGCCTGAATCGTTAGTTTGAGTGGATAGTGTCAATGCCTTTAATAATGGTCTTGATAGGTATTTTTCTGATAGTGGGCGGATATAAGACGCCGTTGAGTGATGGAGATTCAGGGTCATATTATAAGGACATTGTCTTTTCTGACCCTTTTTAACCTAAGTTAACTTAACTTAACAACCTATCAACACCCATATATCCTCGAATCATACTCCTGAGACCACCATTTGATTTTCCCATCTGACGACCCATAATGCACTTTAGTCTCTGAACATTTTTCCAGCAGCATGTTGAAGGAAATGTGTAGATGAATAACGTACCATAATGTTAGTCACAATTCACCATTTTACAAGAAACCAGATATGACACTGAGGTACGTCGGTTCCTGGATATTGGTATTTTATATAATGAAGTAATGAAATAATATACATATATGTACAAAACTAATGAGTTGAATTCCCTCTTGCACAATCTTATTTTATTTCATTACAGTGATTTTATATTAGATAATCAAATCACATTACAATGAAATATTTATATTTAGAATAACAGCGTCATGTATACAGATATATATACCTTATTAATATCGATCTACGAACATCATTGAGAGTACCTCACTACTTTATTGTAAGCGACTGCATTGACGCAAACAATACAGTACATACGTATGATCAACCACATGATGGATATCTTTGTCACACTGCCAGCCTTAGAGGCAAGAAGTATATTATCTGCTGAAGGTTATAATATACAAACCATACTTTAACATACTATGAGCTATCCATAGTACGCCTACAATTTGATTACTATAACGGAGGACGATCTCACATTACCTTAGTTAAACAAGTTTGCATTATAGATAATTGACTTTTTTAATATACTTCATACAAATTTATGAACGATTACTCCGATTTAACGTTTTTTGTAACATTGTATCTTATATTTTTTGATGGCCAATAATTTACTATTGTGGCTCTACGATACCGTAGCTCCACTTGTTCCTACAGAGTCACTTGCACTGTTCATTGAATTATACGAGAAGGAAATGTTATAAATTATGTTGCTATGTTTGATTTGAAATCTCAATATAACGCGATGTCGAAAAATATAACCAAAAAGTATACATGCCTCACACAAAATATTTTTCAAAGAAAAAGTATTAACCGACAAGTGTTATACTTTAAGATGCACCAGCTGGTGTGAAGGCGTGGAGTTTTCATTTTGGTAGGTGGATGTTTTCGAATGAGCAAGCAAATACACGCGTGACCAACTACTTGCTAGTCATTATTGCTGGTATTCTAGGTGTGTTTTTCTAAACTCGACGTAGTGATATAAGCCGCATAGTGAATCTGAAATTCCATATATCGTAAGCCCTGTCATATTTAGTCGAGTTCAAAGTTCCTAGTGCTAAGTACAATCTTCCCAATAGCAAGGCAATAATCTTACTTTATTATGGTGTACATAATTGGATACCTGTGATATGATTCATACACATTTTGATGCCCCTATTTATGACTGCCGGATACTATAAATTGAAAATGGCAACTAATCGGTTAATTGGTTAATATTTGAATTTAATTAACTATGCACGATCTTCAATTATGGTCAAACTAGGTATACAATTTTCGGTACATAAATTGCTATATAGTAAACACGACGGTATTTGCTAATAATGTTGACCAGGGCCAAATCACCAAATGGTCTAATCCCTCCAATAATTAAAACAGTATCATAAAAATACATTTAACATTATTATTTTATTGTGCACCCATAATGATTCAACCCAAAATTGGAAAAAATGTTTTTTCATCAAAATAGGAGCATTTCACATGTTTTTCAGTGTGGCGGGACAAAATTTGACAAAATGTATATGTATGTTTATAGAATGCGTCCAATTTTCTGTCACGCCACATCCCATCCCAGCATATTGATTTTTACAATTAAGAACTACTAATGTTAAGGAGATCTGAATTTCATAATTATTTTAACGAGTAATTGAAGTATAACTAAATACTATGCATGATGGAAATTACACTTTATGTCATAATACTTAAAAAAAATAACAACAACATCCAATTCTCAAGTTTTCCTGATATTTATCATTTTGTCTCATCACATATTTATCTGCATTATCATAACAACGTGCTATGACGACGGTTGTATTTTAATGTATTGGATTCAGCATGTAACATGTTTGTTTAAATACATATATTTATACATACATGAAACGAATATATTGTGTCAAGGCAAATAACTATCAAATTCCGTGCCGTTCACACTAACAATTTTGGATATGGCCCACATTTGTTAACCCATCGACTGCGAACAACGTACTTACGGTGTTAAATACTTACCAGTGTTTCCTACCGTTGTAGATATACGTACTTTTACACACTGTGACAATGTATTCAATGCAAGCCAGCTAGCATAATACGATGCAGCAGTGTAAGTGTCAAAGTAGCGCCTACAATACATGTAGTTAACTAAAGGACATTGTTAACGAGTGAGTGGTAAAGTTGTTGGTCATTAGTAATATAGGCAAGCCACCGGGTGGTTTCTGTCGCTAATACAAGGTATATAACAAAATACCCATGTTTTTGGTAACACGTCACAGGTGATTTGTGTAACCTTGTAATGTGACATCCGACATACAATTGTAGCATATATACAAATGAGGGTGTAATACTAATCAGTTACGGAAAGAGTAATCAATAACTAAATTAAGATACTCTCTTTAAATAATTCCCCGCACAGTTTCACCATCCTGGATTATATACAAGTAAACTGTTGATGTTTACCCGAAACCATTGTAAACTGTATGACTTCTATCTTGCCGATGATCATCAGGATAGATTAACGATGCTCGTAGCAGTTGATAAGGTAGGAAACGATTTTATAATTATACACGATTTTTAAATTGAACCTAATGTGCCATCATTTACCACGAAAATATGATGACATCTTGTATTAAACTGCATAGCATCAAGACTTGTCACTGTGATAACAACAAACCAACAACCACCAATATTATTGACTGGAGAACTTCCCTCGAGGAAAACCCTACTCGACAATTTCTCCCGCACAAATTCCCGGACTTCTCCCGACTGTGCATTGGTATTTGTTTGCCGAAGATGGGCAATGATCCAAGTTCCAACATATATTCAATTTATGGAGAAATACTCGACTATCGGTTCATTTAAATGACCATTCTGATTTCGTTTTAAATTAATATATACATGCACGAAACTTAAAACTATTTGAATAATAATTAAATCATGTTAAGTGTACAATGAAAGCAAAAGTTGTATGTATATAATGACAACAAGGGAAAACATTAGGAACCAAAATAGGGAAAAGCTTTTACTGTCTGGTCCTTTAACTATTTTGATGCAGTAAGTTAACCGGTTACGTTTATTTTTATAATAAAAAGGAGCCAAATATGTATCATTCTAGAAAGTTTACATGGTCTTACCAGCATTGCTAATGCAGAAACCAACAAAGAACAGTAAACCGAAGGAGCATC
>JAODAI010162858.1:0-10881 GCA_027575025.1 Scotoplanes globosa | reverse complement strand
AAATATGTGCGTTGTGATTGGCTAATATGGACATTATCGATGCTCGTTCACGTCCAGTAACTTGTATTTCGTTTGGTTGATGATATTGAAATGAACAAATATGCACGAATCATTCCCATATGTTGAAAATCCGTCCAGGGAGGACTCGAATCTCCACCCAACCGGGCTTCGCAATTATAGTGCGTCCAATTAGTTACCCTCTTTTTGCAAACGTGACTCGGAGTTTACATGTGTGGATATGATCGATTATACATGATTCATTATACCTCATGTTCCGTAATAAACTGAAAATAAAAAGGTAACTTAGTTTGTGATACAAAGTTGACCTTAAATTGCAGAAAAGGTTGCACCAGATTGCATTTGAGGACACTTACGTTTTAAAAAAATGATTGTGTGCTCCGCACCAACTGCGGTGGCGCTCCGCTTAGATATAGTGTCATTGTACATCGATCAGTCCGGGAATCAACAAGTCACTGTCAGTGAATATTCTGGACCCCCTGCCAAAATTCCTGGATCCTGGATAGCAACCACACACACACAAATCGATTCTCTACAATACATACTACATAATGTAAAAAAGTTAAGCGTGATGATCATACTTCATGTTTAGATATGTGGATTCAAAATTCGTCCACCAATTTTAGTAGGGCGTTGCCTAACATAGCTAGGACGTGGCCTATTAGTAAGAATATTATTCGTATTTGGTTATGAGTCTATTAATAGTGTGATAATCATAATGACAATCTTCATATAGTATAGTTGTACGATTCATAGCCTATACATGTCACGTCGGTTACTGATGTAGTATAATGCATTCCTATAAAAACACCATAGCAAGTTTTTGGAAAATTCATATAACTTTGGATGTCTCTTTGCAACAAAAAAATAGGCCTACTGTATAAAACACACATTGCAAGAAGCTACTTGTACATTGGCGGATTTAGGGCCAGCTGAAGGCCCGGGCCCCCTTCTGGAAATTTGATACTGTTCTAAAACTTGATCATCTTAAATTAACGTATGGTCCAGCTCACCCCACCATCCCCCACTGGAAATGTATATCGGGTGAAATTAAAATACACATTGCCTCACTACATATAGACCTAAGTTGTCATTTAATATCACCTGGACCACACCGGGACCCTTACTAGGCCCCTGGACCCCACGCTTAGGCGTAAGGCAATATACATATACAAATTCAGTTATAATCTCATCCCCCCTCATTTCAACTTCAAGCCGCCTTGCTGCACTCCCCCCAAAATCTGGCTACCATGCTGAGGCTTAGGCATATGTCATAGGCTGGTCTAAGGTTATAATTGTTAGGCCTAAACTAGGCCTTAAATTTAATTCAGTTATATTAGCTATAAATAGATATTTTCTTAAATTGTAAGGGACTAAATTAAGCATGGGAAGTAAGTGTTGTTTCCGGCCATCTGGGGAGTTCATTTAGACAAAAAATCTGGTACGTTCCGCGCCACCTACCCACAATGGCGCTCAGCTTAGATAGTGTCACTGTTAGACCAATGTGATTGCAAAGTTAGTATTATTGACAGATGTCGCTCCCCCCCCCCTCCTTCGGATAAATCCTGGATCCGCCACTGTTGTATATGTAATCATTGTTGTGTGTTAATTGACGTACGGTACGTCTATATAACGTCATACTTTACCAATATAACTTCTCCAGAATATAATTATTGTCAAGCTTATTTTGGTAATTATTTTGCAGTAAATTATATTTAGCCTACAGTATCCAAAATGCTGCTGTAAATTTTACAGTAACTGATTCCAGTAATTTACTGTAAAATTTACAAGAACTTTCTTACAGTGTATATTACAATTTTTAGCCCAATTTTATATCCCCATCGGGGGGAGCTAACATCTATATTGGTGAAGATGGCCCCCGTCGAGGACTCAGATAGCCCCTGACGTCAGGAACGGTAGTCCCCCGTCGGGGAAAAATCTTGGCGTGAACCCTGCCGGCCCATCCTGTATAGGTCTACTAAGCCTATTATGTTAAATATGAACATGTTTAATCCGGAAGCTCTTAATGACGTGTGTACAATGATTTTATTATGTGTGACCCTATACTGATGATATGCCTCCCCGGTCGCATATATATATATATATATATATGGCTACAATGTATGCTGGGAATACTCACATGTTGCATCACAATCCATATAGGCCTACCTATCCATTTATACATACCCGTGGCGGAGGAGGGTAAGATATCATGTGGCCATAACTTTTTAGTTATAATATTATATTTGTCTCCAATTGTTTTTTTCAACGTCTTCATCGTCCCAAATTTATGTTGGGGAAGTTTACCCCCATTGGCTACGCCACTACCCAGAGAGGTCACCCCTAGATCGATAAAATTGCTGCAAATATGCGCCTTAGCTTACGGTTCTTTAGTATACTGAAACTTTAATTACTTTTTGAAATATGCTGTGCTTGACATATTTAATTTAATCGGAGTTAACAGGCCTGATTATAGAAGTCATAGACCAGTAGTTTTGTCTGCAAAGTGTTTTCCTGTGATCTGGAAGAAGGGTGACGTCAGCGAAGTGAATGGGATATGTCCCCACCCCTCGGGGAATTATAACCCCCTCTCTGGGAATTTGTTAAATTCATCGGGGATTTTCTTAGCAGAATATAGTGTAAGTTTGTGTTCGACTTCTATTCTATCATGTTGATACTCAGTTCATGCTCAGCAACTGGACAAGGAATAAGTGGTGTGACGCATCTGACAGTAAACTGACGTGGTGATTACTTAGGCCAGTATTTGGTTCATGTAGATGCCATGAAAACGTATTTTAGCCGCTTGCTTTTACAAAAATCCAAGGAGGACCCTCCACCAAACCGGGCTTCGCAATTACAGTGTGTTCAATTAATTCCCCTCATTTTGCAAACGTAACCCGGAGTTTACATGTGTAGATATGATCGATTATACACAAGTATTATTAGTTCGGACCTCTCTCTGTCGTCATTCACATGCTGCTGATCATTGGATTGTTGTTTTAGAAAGTAGTTTAGAAAGTAAAATTGTTGGGAATTATTTGAGGGATTCATTATACCTCATGCATGTTCCGCTTTTTTATTTTTGATAAATAATACAAATAAAAATTCGTGATACAAAGTTGACCTTAAATTGCAGAAAATGTTATACCCGATTGCATCTAAGGACACTTAAGTTTTCAACATTTTCTTGCACACTCCGCTCCAACCACGGTGGCGCTCCACTTAGATAGTGTATTATACAAATCAGTGGAATAAAAAAATCAATTAATATCATGGACCCCATTCTCTGCGAAAATTCCTGGATCTGCGCCTGAATGTGCTCTATATACAAATATGAAACTTTAAATGTTCGTGCCATGGCCAGACTTCAGTAAATGTCTCTCGTGAACCGTTCCACAGTGGGCAGTTTAATGATCGTCTGCGGAATTAGTATCCCAGTCTCTGAGAGTTCTTTAGAAAAAGCTGTGGTTCTAGATATCTGAGCTAAGTCTCATGAAATTATGTTGTTGCTGGATACGTGTATATCTTATTTTTGGCTGAATGTAGGCTGGTATTGATTGGTATGGCTATTTGATAGTTTGTAATTGTGTAGAAAATTGTTAGCCGAGCTTGCCTACGTCTATCCTACAGGGTCAAACGGTCAAATATAGCATAATATATATTAAGGAAGCGGTATATTTTACCCAATTTTATGGTTTGATAATAATTATCAGCATGTCATAATTTAGTTAGGCTTACTATTAATTGTATTTTTTATTGATATCAATATAAAAGGGAGATACAATACAAATTTATGGCGCTATTCAAAATTGTTGATCACAAAATAAAACTTGCTTTAAGTTCTTTGATTTCTTAGCTCTAAGTGTTTTGAAATCATGTGAAAATACTGAATGAGTAAATCAAATGGATATTTGGATCGATAGTTGGAAGGATGGTTGGCTGGATATATGGGACGTTGGTGCATGGATGGGTAGGTAGGTGGTTCTATTGATGACTGAAAATAGGTGAATGACTGAAATTAGATGGACTAATGTATGGGTGGGTGGTTGCGTGGGTGGCTGGAATCGCTGGATGGATTGTATGGATGGATGGGATTGTATGGACGGATTAATTGTTGGATGGATGGACAGTTTGATAGGGTGGACGAATGGATGGGTGGGTAGTAATGCATGGATGGTTGAATGAATGGGACGATGGATGAATAGGTGGGTGGGTGGAATGATTACATGGATGGTTCGCTGGGAGAGTGGTGGGTGGATGTATGTGTATGGATGGATGTGTGGATGGTTGTAATGATGGATGTATTAATGGATATATTAATGGATGTATGAACGGTTGCCTGGATTAAGTAATAGGTTGGATGAATAGAGTGGGTAGATGGATGGATGGGTGGATGGACATTTGGGTATGTGGGTAGATGGATATATGGATGGCTGCATAGATGCATGATTATTGGTTCGTTGTGTGGATGGATGAGAGGTTGGAATGGATGGTTAGATATGTGTGTGGGTAGATGAGTATATACATACATATGTATGGTGGGATGGATAGGTGGTTGATGGTTGATTGGGTGTATGTATGGATGGGTGGATGGATGGATATATAGATGGATGGATGGGTAGATGAAAGAGTTGGTTGGTACATTCATATATGGATGGCTGTATTGTTGGATGTGTGTATTGATGTATGATTGAATGGAAGTGTGGATATATGGGAGGATGGGTGGGTGGATGGATGGATATCATGGTAGGTATATGGCTGGATGGACGGATGAGTGGGTAGATGGATGGATCGATGGGTGGATTGACGTTTGGGTACGTGGTTAAATATATGTATGTAATGAATGGTTGGATATGTGGGTGGATGAATGGACAAGTACCTGTATGGATGGTTGGATGGTTCTGTAGATGTATGATTGGGTCGGGGGATATGTAGATGGATGGATGTGTAGATGGATGGGGGATAGATGGATGGATGGGTAGATCGACGGATGGATATATGGTTGATGGATGAACTAGTGAATAGATGGACATATCGATGGTTTGATAATTGGATAGGTAGTATATGGATGTATGGATGGATACATGGGTGTATGGTTGTATGGATGGATAAGAGGATGGAATGCATGGGTGGGTGGATGGATATGTAAGTGAATGGTTGAATGGATGTGGGGATGGATAATTCGGTGGATGAATGGCGTCATGTGTGTATAGGTGGATAACTGGGTTGGTGGATATGTTGATGGGTGGGTGGATGAATTGGTGGGTGGATGGTTAAGTGGATGATTTAGTGGATGAATGGGTATACATGTATGCATGGATGGATGTGTGGATGGAAGGTTGATTTGCTGGATGGATGTATGGCTGGATAGGTGGGTATATATGCATGGATGGATGGATGGATGGATGTGTGTATGGATGGTTGGTTGTATGTATGGATGTATGGTTAGATAGGTGGGCATATGTCCATGAATGGATGGATGGATATGTGTATGGACATATGGATGGATGTGTCAATGGATGTGTGGATGGTTCAATGTATGAATGGTTGGATGGCTGGGTGGGTGCAATGTATATATGAAAGGATTGATGTATGGATGGGTGGATGGGTGGATGGATCAATGGATGGTTGGATGGATTGGTGGTTGCATGGTTGGATGGATGGTTCAATCGATAATTGGTTGGGTGGAGGGCTGGGTATATTGTTGGATGGATGGCTCAATGGAAGGATGGGTCGATGA
This sequence comes from Scotoplanes globosa, assembly GCA_027575025.1. Lineage (NCBI taxonomy): Eukaryota > Metazoa > Echinodermata > Holothuroidea > Elasipodida > Elpidiidae > Scotoplanes > Scotoplanes globosa. Next base: position 5,123 of record JAODAI010162858.1, on the reverse strand, counting down.
ATGAATAAATGAGTGGATGAATGGACAGGAGCATGGAATGTATGGATGGCTCAATATTTTTTATGGATGTATAACTGGATGGGTGGATGGTTAGGTGAGTGGATGGCTGGATATAAGAATGAATACATCGGTGGCTGAGTGGATGACTGGGTGGATATATTGATGGATAGATGTTTGGACAAATGGTGGTTTAATTGATATATGTATGACTGGATGAATTGGTGAATGGGTGGATGGATGGTTGGTAGGTTTGGTGGATAGTTGGGATGAATGTATTGGTGTATGGATTGATGGATGGGTGGGTGGCTGGATGAGTGAATGGATGGGTGGTCGGATGGATATGTATGAATGGGTGGTGGGTGGTTCAATGGACGGATCAATGGATGGATGAGTTGATGGAATTATTAAATGGTTGGTTGGATGATTGGTTGGATGGATGTGTAGGTGGGCGGCTGAATGGAATGCTGGATATATATGATACATGTATCAATGAATGGATATATGGTTGGATGGGTGGCTGACTGGTTGGATGGATGAGTGGATGGTTGAGTGAGTGGGTGGGTGGATGGTTGAGTGGATGGTTGAGTGAGTGGGTGGGTGGATGGTTGAGTGAGTGGGTGTGTGGATGGTTGAGTGGATGGGTGTGTGGATGGTTGTGTAGATGGCTGGATGGCTGAATGGTTCATATACCTATATATGACACTTGAAGGAGCTAATCGCATGCGCCCACATATATAATAATATATGTGATACATATAATACTAGTAGTATATAGGCCGATAACAGTATTATACAGTATGTAGGCTTATAGTGTATAATGTAAGTATATTTACATAGAGGAAAAGAGAGAGAGGTGAGGTCCACTTGTACTTTGGAATAAATAAATATAGCACAATAAACCACACAACCAATATACATGTATATATTTATATGATTTATTTAATATCCTATACTCTAATGGCATATGCCCATTGCATGCACATTTAATATACAAATATATATATGGGCCAAAGCCAAAATCTGTCACCCTATAAACTCAAAAGTAAAGTTGTTCCTTTGGGATAAATTTGTTTTCGGTTCATTGCGGTAGTATTTGACCGTGATGATTCAGCGGGGGCAGCCGAAAAATCCCGAAAATATTGTGCAATCTATGATGTAGATGTTATTGAACTCTAGTATGCGTACCACTGATTGCGAGGGACGGAATTCAGTCAAATGGATTTTGCTAAAAAACACGAAGAGTAGGATTCCATGTTAGTACTGTTACCTATAGTACATCTGAAAGTGAAATTCATCAGGTAGAAAAGTTTATCAAATTTTGGGTTCAAAATATGAAATATGGGCAAAAATGGTCAAAAATGGTCCGAAATTCCGTCCCTCGCATTTTAGTGTACAAAACGCATTTTAGGGGGTGAAAATACATGCAAGATGCATGAAAACTGTCAAAGTATCAATTATTGATCATTTGATCATAAATTACGGTGAAAAAAACCGAATGAAAAATGAAAGGGGGTGCTATTTGGTCACAGCCTTTTTTGTGACGGATGGAATTCAGTGCGACGGACGGAATACACCCTATGATAATACCAAATTTTGAAAAGTTGTACATTTTTTTAATTGTTATTTGTATCATTTGATCAGATGGATTATGATCCTTGGTGACTCCTTGGGGTTGGTTGGTAGTTTTGGATGCGGATGGGTCAAAGGGGGTGAACAGGGGAGGGGTCATAGGTCATTTTAGGCCAAAAAGTGCATTTTCCCCATCTTTGACCTCTGTTGACCTTCTATGTGTGTCTATGAATTAGATTGTGCTATTGTGGTAATATTCCCACTGTTTGTGATATAGTTCAGGTAAAAAATCATAATTTTAAATGATTCCTCTATCAATTGAACAACGTTAACATATTTTCCGTCCGTCGCGTTTCCGTCCGTCACGCGTCGTTTTTCTACGAAATCCCATAAAAACTCAGCATAACATACTTTAACAAAATACAAAATCAGCCATGTGTCAGAGGGTTAATTGATCTTGTTATATATGTAGGTATTGAATATAAATTCCAGTTAAGTTTGATAAAATTATGACTAATATTTAAAGTGAAAGAATACACATTTTTGTTCATTCCATCCGTCGCACCAAGAAATGTTCGTTGCCATGGCAACACGGTGATATTTTGAAACGCTTAAAGTATTTCAAAGGGGCTTAGGTGCAAAACGGTGTTATCATTTCATCTATTTCACTATATTTAGAACGTGGCAAAAGCCATGGCGTGATATTAAAGTTGGAACTTTTGAAACATGATTGGAAAAAATATTTTTTATAGGATAATTCCATTATAGGCAGCATGATATATAGGCAACATTTAGAAATTTAAGCCATGATTAATATCATAATAATCGATCATTTCAAATTAGGCTATAATGCAAATATATAGTTCTAGGCATAGCCTATATTTAATACTAATACTAATTTGATCTGTTCACATTTACAAATTAGAAATCTAAGCGGAGCGCCAATTCGTTTGGCGTGGGTTATATAATCCCAATCGCGTATACCCACAGCGGTGTTCTCCCATAATTATATTGGATGATGAGAAAGAATGGTAACTCAAAAAATATATTAATGAAACTAATATAGGCACAATTAAACAATGAACTGTATTCACAGTTGCTATGGTAACATAACTCAATCCGTGATTTAAATTCTCAAAATTTACTGATAAGCAGGCATTATCTTTCATGTATTAATTTAACATCTTCAACATTAGTAGATTCGTGTTTCGTGTCCCGAAATTATACATGTACAACCGTGTAGCCAGAGGGCCATTGGACCATGACCCCTCGGGATTTTTTTAAATAAAAAAGGGGATAAAGAGGTGAAAAGAGAAAAAAGGAAAAAAAGGAAAAGAGAAAGTTGTGAACACAAACTCGGCGAGAACTTGAATAAAATCTTGATTGCCCCTAAGGGTGTTTACATGTCCATATATTTTCAGTATACGGCCCGCGTCAACCAAGGTGGCACTCCGCTTAGATGGTGTATCAGACGTATCAGTGGAATATACAGATCAGTAACAAGTATGGTCCCGTCAACGAATTCCAAGCTACAGCTGTACATATATAGGTAGAGGCAGCAAAGGGAACGGCATGACAGTTTATTGCCCGTCCGAGAATAATAATCCTGTATATGCCAATATCAATCGTCAGGCTCGGCCCATGTTAGAAACGTCCTGTAATAAAAAATATGTTTTGTTTTGTCTGTTTTTATTACAGTAACAGATTGTGCATGACCAGTGTTGAGATCTTGGTCAATGTCAGTAAGTCACTGCCGAGGGGGCCTTAAAATAAATGAAAAAAGTACAATCAAGGTCGGCGCCTGTTAACTTAGTAGTATCATATCATGACCCCAGAAGGAAACGTCCTCCCTCCCGCCGAAAAAAGTATGCCCTCCAGTGTATTACAATATGATTATATCAATGTTACAACTCCCTTGCCTCCTAAAAATATATTAGTCACTATAATCCCGTGACAGACAAACTAAGCATTACACAGGGTATGAAAACACAACATTTCTTATTTCGACTTACTTAAGATATGTATATATAATCATAATACATGGGAATATAGGCTTACCAGTATATAGTATATATACTATTTTCAATCTCAGGTAGATCCTTGTGGGTCATGTTGGTTATAGCCACCTTATGAAGTATGTCCGTGTATCGAAAGGTAATTGTATGTACCTAATCTGCCTGAAGAAAAAAAGAAAGTTAAGTGTCTTGACTATCATTAATTATGGAGCCACCCCTTTGGCTGGTTAGCTCACTTGATAAAGGGTTGGGCTTGTGATCCAAAGGTCGGGAGTTTGAATGCGGAGTCATGATCATTTGTATTTCAGCGGCTCTAACTGGTATAATGGCTTTGGATGGCCCGTATATTGTATAACCTCTACATTGAAAAAGGTCAGGAAATATAATAAAAAGACATCTAAATTCATAAACTGTCAATTCCAAACATGGTATTGCAATCATACTTCGAAATAGATTTATTTTCAGGTTCAGAAGACGTTATTCAACTCAGTTTGACATGTCCGCAATCAGCCAATATCACCGAAGGTTCACGTAGAGTGTCGATCCTTAGTCTTCCTGAATGCAGTCATGGTGGGGCTAATAGCCTGTGTATGACCTTATTGGAAATATAAGTATATATATATATATATACCAAGAATAAATTGCAAACATTTAGATGAATATAATAATAATTATATATAACATTATATAAATTGTTTTTATGAATAAAATATTTCAAATGTAATATGCCTAATCAGATCATCGACCTAGATGATATATCAGTTTATAATATATAGTCCTTAGACTCAATTAATAACGTATGGTATTTCGATGATTTCGCTGGGAAGAGTTGCCCCGACATTCACTCCCAAATAGAGACACCACCAACTAGTTATACTGACAACAATACTTAAGTCGGTCCTGCTTAAAAAATATCAAAATTAATTTAGAATAAATATTTCTAAAGGGCGAAAAGAGTGACACACTTCCATGCAATGGTTCATGTAAATTAGCACCATGGGATTCCAGACCCAAGACTGACAAATTACTATGGCCTACTGATAAACTATAGTTGATTGATTGAATGTGTTTAACCCATTGACTACCAATTTAATTTACTGAATCACTGCATACACTGCAGTTGCTAGTGGAACTGTTCAAATGGCTACCGCGTGAGACGTATGTTAACCGATTAAAATGGCCTTACGCTGCTAACGTGGTTTTCCAGGCATGCCAGTTCGGCCATTGCATATGCGCAGATTCCCGTTATAAAATTATCCGATACCTGCTGTCAGATATGATGTTCGCCTGGCCGAAGCAAGTCGCATTTGATTCTCTCTCTCCCGCTAGGGCGTGTTAACACGCTTATGTCAGTCGTAGGATTAAAGTATCATGTATAGCCTTTCGGTTCACTAGCGTCGTCCAGGCTACGAATGTTTCGGTCTAATAGCGCCATCCTCGGATTTGATCTCAGGATAATAGATAGTTGATAATACTCCAATCTCGTGCGCCGAACACCAATAGAGAATTAGACAAAATGTATAAGCTACCATTTTTAAA
>JAODAI010162747.1:0-10881 GCA_027575025.1 Scotoplanes globosa | reverse complement strand
CTTCAAAATACCGTACTTCCAAGTTGTGTCATAAGCTTTTTCAAGATCAAAGAAAATCGCAACTGTATGCTGATTTTGAACAAGGGCTTCCCGAATGTGTGTCTCTATCTTAACTAAGTGATCAATTGTACTACGCTGCCGTCTAAGCCCACTATGATGCTTCGAAATAATTGTATTACTTTCAAGGTACCAATTCAATATATTATTAACCATTCCATACCATAACCATAAGAGCAATAGGCCTATAATTAGAACGATCATTTTTATTTGTACCTGGCTTATGTAAAGGCACAATGATCGCTTCTCTCCACGAATTTGGGAATAAACCAGATAACCAAACACAATTATAGACCTCAAGTAAAGCTTTCAAAGAAACCTTTGGAAGCTCCTTAAGAAACATATAATGAATGTCATCAGGACCAACTGCTGCATCCCCCGAACAATCCAAAGCATGATGCAATTCACTGTATTTGAAGAAGTGAAATCAATCATCAATTTTTCTGCAGTGACTTTATAACTTTGAAAAAGTTTACTATAATTGTTTGTAGGAGAAATCATATGAAATGATTGAGCTAAAATATTTGAAATGCTCTTAGTATCTGAAACATTAACACCGTTATGCTGAAGATGGTTGATGTATTTAACAGACTCTTTTCCGCTAATCTTGCGAACCATATCCCATACCTTTTTAATCAGAGTACGGACATTAAGCCCTGATACGAAATCCCGCCAAGACTCCTTCTTACTATTTTTAATAACGAGTCGATCGAGCTTTGGCTCGACATAATCTAAACCGACTTAGATTAAAATTAGTAGGGTTCACTTTGAACTTCTTCAGCGCCTTATTTCGATATTTGATAGCATCTTTACAAGCATCATTAAACCACGGTTTATTTACACGTTTGTGACCGATCGTAGATTTCGGTATCGATAAACTTGCAATAGTGATGAGATGATCAGTAAAAGTATCAACAGACATAATAAAAGCAACATTTCCTGGTCTGATATAACGCTTACAAAGAGAGCGGAAGTGAGACCAATCGGTTTTATGGAGCCTCCAAGCCGGAATATGAAAAGAAGTCTATTAATGAGATCTTCCAGTAATTTACCTTTATCATTTAATAATGAAGAACCCCAAATAGGATTGTGAGAATTAAAGTATCCCAAGAGAACAAATGGAGAAGGTAATTGACTCAGAAGAGAATCTAGTTATCCAATAGTTGGCTTAGATTTTGGAGGTAAATAGAAACAACATACTGTCAAAGTTGTAAACGCTGTAATAGTAACTGCTATTGCTTGAAAAGCTGAGTTTAGAGATACAAGCATATGAGGTGAGTTATCTCTGTCAAGAATTGAAACTCCTCCACTGGCTTTATCATTAGATACACAAACATGATCATTGTTAAGGTATTTATCAAAAGATACATCAGTAGTAGTCTCAAGAATAGTTTCCTGAAGACGAACGAGAAAAGGGTCATGTTGAACTAATAAAGTTTATAATTCTTCATAATTTGCCGGAAGACCACGATAATTCCACTGAATTAAATCAGTCGAGGTCATGATGTGGCCGAGTCAGAAAATTATCTACAAGATGCTCCAAACTAGAATCAAATCGGTCATTCCGTTCTCAATATATTGATGTTTGAAGTTTTCAATTTTAGAACATCACTTTTTTAAAAGTATTTATCAAGGCTATTGTGAAGTATGGTCCTAACTAAAGTATTATATAGCCTGATAAAATGGCTTGTAAATACGTTTTCTCGAAAAGTTAAAGTCCGATAATGTTGAGACCTGGTATGAAGGTTGACCCAATGCATCCAAGACTTGTGTTATTTTTATGGAGATCAAAGGTCATTTGAGGTCAAACACTGAACACGTGGTTTTAGTGTTTGACCTCAAATGACCTTCGACCTTCACCAAAAATAACACAAGTATTGTATGCATTGGGGTCAACCTTCATACCAAGTTCCTAGACATGGAATCTCCTTTTTTTATCGGACTTTAACGTTTCAAGAAAACGTATTTACAAGCCATTTATCAGGCTATATATCTGTACCTTAGTTGTATAGACTATAAATATATTGCTAATGGAAAGACCGATTTTACTGTAGTTTGAAGAATTTTGTAGATCATTTTCTGCCCTATAATACCAACTAACATTATTTACAAACTTTAAAATCCCTTTGTTAAATTAAACTACATTACTCCTTTTACCAACTCGGCATTACCATATACAGGACTGTTAGTAACGTAGCTGTCTGCCATCAAGTATTTACAATAGCTATGTTCGTATTTAATAAACAAATTCAGGACCACTTGGCAAGATCTCAATCTAATTTACACCATATTGAGCCCGCCGGCCGAAGGCTCCTAAAATCCAATTTCGTAGCCTCCATCCCACAAGTGCCTAAAGCCATTGTAATTATTTTGCAATCACTATCATAAAACATAATTTAGAGGATCCCACGCATGAAACTTTCCCAGTGTCGAGAATTGGGGAAATAAGGGGAAATAAGAGGGGAAATATGATGGTAAAACCAGATTTTAAAATGGACAATATCGACCAATTGTTCCAAAGTGGCATTTACATTATAGTTCTTACGTATTTTAGATGATATTTCTAGTAAAATAAAGTAACATACGGGGAAATAAGGGAGAGAAATAAGGGGAAATAAGTGGAAATCATAACCCAATATAAATACAAACTTTCGCAATGTATAGTTTCCAGTCGTTCCAAAGTAACATAACAATAGTTCTTATACTTACTTTAGATGTTGTGTCTTGCGAAACAAGGGGACTATAAGGGGTAGTAACGGTCAAAATAAGGGAAAATAAGGGGAGAAATCAAAAGTCAGTGGGATGAGTAGCTTTTGCATAGCGATATAGCTTAACTGTTCTTCCAACATGAAATGAAAATAGGTCACGGCGGGTCTTATTTACTTATAATAATGTTTCAAGCGAAATAAGGGGACAATACGGGCAATAAGAAGAAAATAAGGGTGACTAAGGGCAAATCAAAATTCAATGGAAATTATCACTATTATACATATCAATACAGTTTAACAGTGGTTCCAGAGTAACATGTTAAACATACTTTAAACATAATGAAGAAAACTTATTTTTTTACTGATATGTATTATATATTACATTGCAGAACAAAACCTATTGATACAGAGAAGGATTGAACACTGATTGAACAAAAGGATTGAACAGCGCACTTATATATACGGTGTGGTTTAAAAGCAGTAGCCTGGTAGTATAGTAGGTTGAGTCACGTCCAATGATGCGTTTATAATGCGCCGTAGGCGCTTATCACTTCATTTGCCTCGTCTATTCGACATGCTCTGTAATAATATCCCTCCACCCAATTCGATCTTGCGCAAGGTTTATGGCATCATCAAAATTGTTACTGTTCCGACCTTTTAGTTTCGCAATTACATATTCTTGATAAGAGCATGCAGGGAAATTCGAAGTTCAAGTGCATTGACCTATATTCTTGCTATTGAATATGTTCGATAGGGAGTGGAAAGCGCCATTTGTCATACTAATTCTGCGGTGAATGTCCTCCTTTGTTCCCAGTAGACTACCAACATATTTACACTTCAACCAGCTGGTATCGCCGTTTCGAGATATAGAATATTTCTCCGTTTTAGAGGTGCTGATGACGTAGTCCTGGTGTAGTTAATTGAGGGCAAGGAAAGGTGTCGATGACTGGTGGATTACCCAAAACTTACTTCTTTTTTTTTACGAGAATACTTTACTGACGTCACTAACATCTATAATTGCATAGCCCCACCTATTTCCCACTATAATCAGACCTCCCTGATAGCCCTTGGCCAAGCACTAGGTTACCCTGTACCTCCAGCATGACCGGGTATTTGGTGTCCTCTCTATTTCTTCCGCTTTAGAACCCTACTATGCGTGTTCTGGAAGTGTGTCCTTCTTGATCATGATGTTCAGAGAGGTTGCTGAGGATCCTCCCTCACTCACATAATAATGTCAATTTTGTATGGGAAAATTCAAAGTTTTCTTCATTTATCATTAAAGTGCTGGGCGGCAGACTGGACCCTAAGCAGACGGAAGTGTCGGGTACTGCCGACCGATGCCGGACGCCATACAACCATGGTCTGGAACAGTCTCCCGACCAATGTTGTCATTAGGGTGCGGGATTGCTGAATTTCCCCAATGGAGGGGGAATTCTGTATTGAAGAAAAATTAGGAGGAGATACACCCTCCACCCCCACCCCACCCCCCAAACATAATTTCAATTCCTAGTGACAACGCTACTTGGTCCCGACTTATAGGCGGACGTTCTATTTTGTGCCGTGGCAAGTCGGTACTCCGGTGATGTCTTCGTGCAACAAGCACCTCCCCCTTCACGCACATAATTTTGGATTGATCAGGGTACGTAGTGAAGTTTGGGTCAATTTTTTATGAGAATTTTTTTTTTTCTTTATTAATTGAGTGCTGGGCGGAAGATCCCCTAAGAAGACGGGTGCACTTTGATATACCTGTACTTTGATATATTATACTTATATTATACTGGTCAGTTAGAGCCACTGGAATATAAATATCATCACTCTGTATTCGAACTCCTGACCCTCCGATCACAAACGTTTCCTGGCCCTTTTTAACAACAAGGTAATATGAGCCAGCCAATGCCTTTATTTATACTTCAGATACAGCCATGTGAACATTGCACTCCCTATGCAAAGTCTTGACAATGCGGAAGACTGGCGATTACAAGTCCAATGTAGGGCCATTGATTTTCCATTAGTTAAGAAGTCAAATTCCGTTTTGTGGTTTGTGAATTATTATTTTTTTAGTTTTTCCCTGATTTTTTTTAACAACAAAATACACCATAATTATGACAAAAAAAATCACATTTTGTGTACAAATATTGTCTCCACTTACTAATAACATACATGATTTGTGTAAATGAACATCAAATAGATGCTAATTGTGAAAATCGGTGGCCCTACCAATGCTTTCTCAATAGACTCTATAAACCGATTCGAAAAGAAGCTGCAAACAAGCCTAGAAGGTCCACTGTAGGCGAGGCTGCTTTTAAGGATCTAATGCGCGATGCATTGGTACACGTTACACCCCTTGCACTACTTGTCCAGGTCTCAATTCCCACATAAGCTGTGCAAATGAATTTCATTTGCAGGTAACTGTAGAAGTTTTTCACTCGTGGATGTACTCTGATTTCGTTTTAACCTTATTTAGGTTTGTTGTGTCAAATTCAATGCAGGGACTCCAGGGAGAGAACACTGGCTAATTGCCAGTGACAGAGGACCGACCTGTGTACAAATAAACAGTATTTATTTTATTTCTAAGGATTGCCGAACCAGGTCGCTGATATTTTGGGTCAATATTGAAATTCATAATGATCAGCGCTCATTAAGTTTGTTGTAGGCCTAAATGGTTAACCTAAGTGGTTAAATAATCATGGCATACACCGTTAATTGAGGTTCCCACGAAACAAAGCCCGTTTACAATTACCCTGGACTGTAGGGCCGTCATTGTGTCATGGAGCTACGCTGCGCAGCCCATCAATATTAAATGTAGATTATATGTACACAGTCTACGCCGCGGTGTCTACACATTAAAACCCACTGTAGGGCCCACAGTAACTGCCTGTACACCGTGACACATACCAGAGAGCTCCCAGATTGTATTTATATTATGATGCCAGCTTACTCATTGTGAAGACATAATGGCTAACTGGGAAGCTTGCAAATGGAATGTCTGTCAATATTGACTGTCTCCAGGGATATTATAATTGTTCTCTGATTAAATACCAACAGTAGTCTGCCCTCTCCCAGGGAACGGTACACCACACCGTGCATGTAAACACTGCACAGTGGGCCGTATCAACTCACGGGTCATGCCTAATTGCAATCTACCGTGTGTGCGCGCTGCCAGACTACCCGTGAACGAAACAAACCCCATGGGGGACAAAGGCAAAGAGCCGGGACGGCAATCTAAACCTATTAATTTCACTTAATGTTTTCACCCGGCATTGTAATGACCAAATGTTCATGCTAATTATCGTCCAAGATAATGTTTACCGAGGTGTATGGTAATAGATATTGTACAAGCTAGGCTACATTACTCAGTACCCAGGTTACACAAATAGAACTTAATATTTGTTTGCACTCTTCAGCATCAAATATGGCTAGCCTGCACACATATTGATACATGTACAGGCTAATTGTTAATTAATACGATTGATTACGTTTCATGGTCATATTTAACGACAAGTATATGAGCCACTCGGAGCCTTTGATATGATTAGGCAAGTAGTTTTTGTAGGGTTTAAGCTTATATAAGCCACTCAGAGCCTTTGACATGATTAGTCTAGCAGCCTTTGACATGATTAGTCTAGTTATTGTAGGGTTAGTATAAAGCTTAACAGACGGTTTGTAAATTAACTCTGCAATGGTTAGAGCATCCGCCTGCAAGCCCGGAGACCAGATAGTGGTTTCGTGCCCACTAGGGTTCGAGACCGTTTCGTGCCCGCTAGGGTTCGAGACCCCTGGAGGTTGGGTCATACCAAAGACTTCAAAAATGGTATATGTTGCCTTCTCGCTTGATGTTCAGCGTATGGGATTGGAGCATGGTAAACAATCCAGTGATCCTCGACTAGGAAAAAATCCTGAGGACGGCGCTATTAAACCGGAAGGTTATAAATGAGCCGTTAAACATAACCAACAACAACAACAACTGTATAGTGATGATCGTGGATGGTCAACAGACTATTTTCCTACAATTGTCGACCAGCATCGTATCGCCCACTCCCAAACCCCAACAAAATCCTGCTCCGAGACCGGCATTTAACGTCCCCACCGGACAGCCGAGACTGGGCACCACAGTCTTAATTCTTATCATGAGGGAGGCGGGAGCTCCCGCCCGTACAAAACTCCACTGAGCAGCTGGAGGCGGGAGCTCCCGCCGCAGTCGCCGCGACATGGGGCCACTTTCAGACGCTCTGGCTGGCCTTTGAAAATATTTTAGACAATTCGGTGGCAGTAGATATAATCTACATAGTCTAATCTGTCGTTACGCAAACATGGATACTCCTATAAAGATATTTTCTATAATTTTTGCTAGAAAACTCTATCTGAATCTGTTAAATACGCTCAGTTGTACAAAGTATTTTGCAAAAAAATGCTCAGCATGATAATAGTTAAGTGGCTATTTTCCTCAAACTTAAGAAGAGGTGATGACTAACTATCCGTTATAATTGTGGGGAGTAGGCTGCTGCGTCGTGGTAAGGGCTACGCTTCTCCACCACTGCGAGCGGGGTTCCACCACCCATCGGGACGTGTAGATGGGATGGCAATGCCTACAATTAGTTAGGCCGGCGGTACTAGTACCGAAACTGGCTATTAGGAGTCGGGGGGTAATTGTTCCGAGTGTCTGTGGGAAGTAGATGGGGCTATGCAATATTGATATTAGTGAGATAATTATGCCAGGTCTTTTGATGAAAATTGTTGTAATTTAAAAAAATGTAAAAGACATATAAACAATCTTGCTGGGAATCGACCCATGGACCTTCATATTACAAAGCGAGCATTGGACCACTGAGCCAACTCACCTCATACAGTCAGCATCAACCGGCCCGTATTCAAACTTGTGAAAAAAAATTGTGAATATTTTGGGGGCTTAGAACCAAAATAATATTACCATTGTCAGCTTTCAAAGCACAATATAAGTGGTATTTTTTGGCGTTTTCGTAAAGGTGGCCCAATCGTAAAGCTAATCCAATTGCAGGGGGAGAGACGTATCTTTCCTCATGTACAACACACCTCATTGTCTAGATACATTTACAAATCAATACGAGAGTATAAACAATAACGATACCTTTGTCTCCCTCGATGGTCAGCCGTAAAGCCGCCGTGCATTCTTCCATCGTATCAAATGCGAATGGACTCTTACACATTACGATGTCTTCCGCGCAGACACAAATATTGCCCTCAGGAACGATGTTGCATCCCGCAAAGGTGTTGACGCAGAGCTGCTCCGAGCTGTAGTACGAACTCTCCTGCAAACTGTTTGGGTCTGTTTCATTGGCCAATAGCAAAGAGAAGAAAAACAGTTCTATAATTTTAACATTTAACGATCTAATCAATAACACTCAGCGATAGTTTGTAGATTGATTGATTGATTGTGCGGCTCATTTGCAAGCTGTGGTTTTATAAGTTCAATCTCTGAATTTCTTCCTAGGATAATTTCTAGCAATTTCTTTGAAGGATCACTAGACTGTTGACCATGTTCCAATGTCATACACTGAACATTAAACAAGAAAGCAATAAGAGTACCGAGAGCTCTGTACAAACTCTCCAAGCAAACCGTTTGGGTCGGTTTCATAATATATTGGTAACGATTCTCCGCCGTTTCTCGGCACTGCTCTATTAACACCACCTATCAGTGATCTCAAAAGCTGCCTACAGTGTATCTTCTGCCAAGCGGGAAAAAATAATATAATTATAAATAACATTGACCGATTATCAAGTAACTCTCCGGTTAGTTTTATAGATTGATTGTGCTTAAAGGTTCATTTGTAACCTTTCAGCTTAATAGCGCTCTCTCCGATATTTCCTAGTCGCGGATCACTAGATTGTTGACCATATTCCAACCCCATGCACCACATATCAAAAAAAGAAGGCAATATGTCCATTTTTAAAGTCTTCGATATGACCCGACTTCCTGTCTCGAACCCACTAATCTTGTCGGAGGCCTTTGAAATCCCAAAAAAGTGTGACTATGAGGCTAAGTAAGGATGCCCCCCTCAAATTTCATCAAAGCATCAAATTACGGAGAGACAGAGATAATTTCCTAAGGGCACATCTGCAACTAGGCTATTGTCCGTGCCTTCTGTTTCAATTATCAATATTTTGGAATACAAACAAATAAGAGCAATAACCATCCAGGTTCAAATCACAGTTGAATAGAAAGTAGAAAACGGCAGTCTTTGTGCGAGTTGTAAAATATGTGCTGATGATAATGTAGCATACTGTATGTGTTATTGTATCCTGTTACACATCCCTAGAATGTTGGTAGTGCTCCATATCTCCTGCACTGAACATATAAAAGGTAGCTTTAGGTCTTCTTCAATAGTACAGTAGGCTTATATTTTGATTGATTGATTGTCAATGTTTCCTGTCTCTTTTCAACGCATATGTTACATGAGCCACCCAAAGCCTTTGGTACACCAACACTCCATCAACTGAGCTAACCGGTCAGCAGTGTTTCCTCTAAGCTGCTGTGGCGAGATATTGGCGCACTGACATTCTAAATTGACGCTGAGCTGTTCAGCAGAAAAGGGCTTTTCGAAACAAAACAAAAATCCTGTGTTTTTGTAATTTACTTCAAATGACAATTTTGAAAGTAATTATATAAAATAAATATAGTTTTTTTTTAATCCCCCAAATAGGAGCCAATATGAGTCCAGATGGCAGCAAGTAGCATCTAATAACCCCAGAGCTTCCAGAGCACCAAAGCTGGCCCTGCACCCACGCTAAAAGACGCGGCTGCATACATACTCCGCATTCAGTGATGAATAGAAAAATAAAGTATACATCTATAAAATTGACTCAACAAGAAAATTCTTAGGAAACACTGCTGGTCAGACAGTTTAAAATACTCTTTTTGGAGGTTGTGGCAGCATGCATACCTCCTATTTTAACATCTTTGGGGATGACATTAGGCCTACTGTAGGCTATGCATACATGTTACACTAATTGTCCGATTGTTGTTGCCAAGCTCTTTGTCGCGACCTGGCCATGACCTTCAATCAGCCATCTCCCGCCATGGAAACCTAACACAACACCGTTACGCTAATCAGTCGGCATCCTACCGTGGTAAGGAGGGTCAAAATATGATGAGATCATTTACAGGATTCACAAAATTGTGGAGCCTGTGGAGTGGATAGCATCTCACTAGTTGGTTTAATACTGTACGTGATATGGCAGGATTGTGCAGGTAGATTGGATAGTACCGCTGCCTGTAGTGTGTATTTCAGGACATGGCGCTCCAGTGGTGCTGGGTGAGCATGGAGATCCTAGTTAATATATCCACTCTCACCCAGCAGTGCAGCAATCCAGATCAGTCCAATATAATCTTATGGATGTCAAAGGTCACCGGTGATACAGCTGCTGTGATGGATCAAGAGCCTGGCAGTATGTAGGCCATGATGGGCAGTATAGGCGATACTCATATCAGAGTGTGCATAGCTGGAGCAGCGATGCTAGAGCATGCTGGAACCATATATATACTGTATTAAATAAGCACTACAATTTTCAAGAACAATCACGATTCCAACTGGAGAGAGCTCTCGCTCTCCAATCAGGGATATGCTAGCGTATCCCTGCTCCAATCATCACACATTAGTTTAAAAGCCTGTACTTAAAAGCCTGTACTTAAAAGCCTGTACTTAAAAGCCTGTACTTAATATGCTGTATATATACCTATACAGGGAGTGCAATCTTAGAAATATAACATAATATCATAGGTCTATACAGAGACAGAGTAGGTCTTTATAATATCTTACTTTTTCATATTAGACAATTAATATGTTCCTTTCGTAATTCTCTACTAGAGAGAGAGAACATAAAATCCTATCAATGCCGGTCATTTTTTGCACTAACGTAATCGACGCATGCCCTGCTTCGATTTTGGTTGTAATATTTTTGAAAATGCATTAAATATTTTCCGTCCGCTCAATCAGAATGGTCCGATGTAACTAAAATCAAGTGGACACTGATAATGGATTTCATGATAAAACGTAACATAAATAGAACAAGAAACATGCAAACTGCATGATGATTTCTTGTCATAATTTTTGGGGCCTATCTATGCATTGTAAAATAGCTT
>JAODAI010162636.1:0-10881 GCA_027575025.1 Scotoplanes globosa | reverse complement strand
CAAATGCTTCAAACTAGAGTTAAATCGGACATTCCGTTCTCAATATATTGATGTTTGAATTTTTCAAATTTAGGACGACTAACGTCTTTATCATTCATTCACCTTTTCTGGTGAATGAACGATAAGTGGTTTAGGCTCTGGCGCCAATACTTGTATGCAGATTCATTCCGGAAGGGTCCTCTGCTTAGGCCTCACGAAGACTTGGCATCACATATGAGTGTAGGTTATATCGTGATATCGGTCCATGTGCCTGACCACTCGTGGTCTGATAACCTGACTGCATGGTTGCCATACACAGTAAAATGGGATAAGCATTTCTTGAACAGCGGACTTTCCTGTCGCTGCTGCATCAGTTGAACATACAACCTTGCCCCCTCCGTGTATTGATGGTGGCCCGCAGCTGCTAAGGTGTTCAACATTGCAATGATGCAACTGAGATGACCCAAGTGATCAGGGATATGCTCACACCAGATGAACACCTTGATGAGATCGATTCTACCATGGTATCAGATCCAGACGGTGCATGTGTTCTTCCTCCATCTTCCAGTGTCGTCAATATCTCATCCATCCTCTCCTTGAATACAGTGATTATCCTTGCTCCGGATACTGTACCTATTGCATTAAATTAAAAAACAAAATATATATTAATCATATATGATGAAAATATATTTTGTCATGGCAATTTGAATTTTCAGAGATAGTTGGATAATTATTTACACTCTCGGTTGTCTGTCAATTCTAGAGATAGGAATGCGTCGACTTCTGCTTTCTCAATCTCCACGAACCCTTCTCCATCTTGTCAGTGATAACTGTATCCCGGTCCATATTACCAAGTCAATTTTTGGCACTCAAGTAACAGTACCTATAGCGATGGAGATCAGCATATGACTCACAGTATCCTAAGCGATGTCAACGTTCAATCAACCACTTAGAAACAAACTTGAGGTAAGCTAAATTGTGAGTCCGAGTTGAGAAGGCATCACTGCAGACCGAGAGCGGTATGCTTTCAGAAGCTTCTGACCCCATATTACAATCTTTTCATCAGTTTTCACGATCAGCTTCAGCAACTGCTAGATGCTGTCTGGAATCAGAGAGAGGTGGTTCTCCGTATTGGCCATAAAGGGTATTGCTTACGGGTTAGTGGAACTCTCGCCAAGTCTCCACATATTAAGTTGATGGCAGCTGTAATAGTGAGCTCGTTAAGCTCAGTGTCGTCAAGGGTGTGCCCGGGGTAGTGATGCGTTGGCGGTAGTCTCGAAGGATTACATTCGTTGTGTCTTTCAGGTATACGATATCCTCTCTTTTCTCTTCGGACGTACACTCGACGTACACTCGCTGTCTCTATCAAGACTATTTTGACGTATGGTCCTTACAACTAAAATACATAAAAGGCCTGTTAAATGGCTTGTAAATACGTTTTCTCCCAAAGTCTACCTACGACATTGTTCAAACTTGGTATGAAGGTTGACTCCAATGCATATAATATTTGTGTAAATTTTGAACAATATCATACATAGACTTTTGAAGAAAGCGTATTTACAAGCCATTTAACAGGCCTTTTATGTACTTTAGTTGTAAGGACCATACGTCATAATAGTCTTGGTAAAGACGTCAGTAAAAAATTTGGCGTCCTAAATTTGAAAATTTCAAACATCAATATAGTGAGAACGGAATGTCCGATTTGACTCTAGTTTGAAGCATTTGGTAGATAATTTTATGAACCCTTTAAGTGTGGCGTGATGGAATTTGATAGCTATATTTCCATGATGCGTGTGTTCGTCTGATAGAGGTTTAAATGATATTTTGAAATTTTAGGCCTAAATTATGACATTTTAAAAGGCTGATAACTAAAAAAACATTAAATATTTTGAATTAAAATGTTCGCTATTTTCTAGTTGGTTTCTACCGTCACACCAAATTTTAGAAGAATCTGAGTCGAGTGGTTTCAAAATAATTTTCTATTAGTTGATTCCGCATGGAATCTCCCCCCCCCAAAAAAAAAAAATAGTTTGTTACATATGACTGCATGTGCTTCGTTGTTTTACTACATGTACTGTAAAAAGTAATATATTATTAATTTACTTAATTTTTTGTGGTGTTTATTAAAAGCATATTGATGTAATGACAACTTATCTTTCTCATTATTGCAGGTTGTAGACAAGGTATGTGGGGGTCTCTGGGGACACCAATTTGTTCTGAGACTTGCCCAGACTGTTATAATGGTGGAATCTGTTCAGATATCACAGGGTCATGTGTCTGTGCTCCAGGGTTTTCTGGGGTCAACTGTAAACGTGGTAAGTATATAGCTTTGATGAACATAATTCAGGTGTTTGTATGTATTAATATAACTGTGAAACTGATATTTGTACTTTTAAATCTTCAGGTCTCAGTTGGGAATTGCTTAGTGTTGAATTGCAGCTCTTCCCAATGTGACATGTTATAGCTCAGTGGATATAGCTTTGGTGTCACGTAATCGTAAGTTCAAGGGTACGTGATTGATGATTACTATATATGCCTGGTTGCCTAGATCTAAATATCAAATGCTGTTAACATTGTTCAATTGAAAAGAGCCAGCTAACTTGATTCTTACCAATAGAGAGCCTACATGTATTACACAGTTAAGAATCCTATTGTTTTAGGCGGAGATCGCGCGCATATATTAATTAGTGGGCGGGGCTTATTTTGAAAGTCTTGAAAGTGGCTCGTAAACACGGGATTTCAAGAACCAAGTCCATCTCAGTTGGTTCTTGGCATAATAGTGATCTATGGGCTAAGAAGCCTATTGTTTTTGACTGCGAACCTCTCTCTCTACCTCATATACGTAACAAAGGGTGATGAAGAAAACACCAACTAACTGTCGCATCATTGGCCAAAGCTCTCTGCCTCACCCTATCCAAAGCCATGACCTCCAGTCGCCATCGATCCCCACCCGCCCTTCTAAAATCCCTCTCAACACAGTCCTTCCATCGCAACCGTGACCTGCTCCTACCCCTTTTACCAACTTTCACGTGCGACATCGCCATTTGCGGGAGTCATCCTCCATCCATGCAATCTACATATGCCCAGCCCACTTCATCCGTCCCCTTATCAGCCTCTCTCTGTAAGACTCATCCCAATCTCCCCTCGTATATCATCTAACCGTCTCCTATCCATCCTCATAGCACCCGTGATCCTTCTCATCCAATTATTTTCACATACTTGAAGGCGCTGCTGGTGAGCTCCATACAAAGTCAAAATTTCAAACCCATAGATACATGCTGGAATAAAACAAGTACCCCACACCTTCCCTTTTAATTTCTTTGATATGTGCCTATCTGACATAACCCCCTCTACATTTCTCCCGGCCAGAGCTCCCGACTGAATCCTTTTTCAAACCTCCCTACGGCCGTCATATGGTAAAACGGTCTAATTACAAAAATGGTGTTTCGAGAAAAACAGCTTTAAAGTCTGACCACAAAACATGGTGTTATGTCAGGGAAATAAGTATTCATTTCAACTTTTTTAGGGAAATTGAAAGAAGCAACGATATTTGTCATATTTTCATAATATTTTACCGTTTTTGATTTCTTGTCTTACAAGAAATCTATGCAGTCACCCGGCGTGTGTGTATGTGCGGGTGTGTGTACGTGTGTAACGCCTAGCTCGTGAACACGATAACTCAATAACTGTTAGTCCGATTGAGCTGATATTCGGTATAGGGATGTTCTTTTGGGCGGTTAGGAAGCCTATTGTTTTTGACGATGATATCTCACATATTAATTAGTGGGCGTGGCCTATTGCGAAAATCACAAAAAATGGCTCGTGAACACGGTATCTCGATAACCGTAAGTCGGATTGAGTTGACAATCGGTACAGTGCTGCTCTATGTGTCGGTTAGGACGCCTATTGATTTTGACGATGATACTTGAATATTAATGAGTGGGCGGAATATTGCAAAAATTGCAAGAAATGGCTCGTGAAAACGGTATCTGAATAACCGTAAGTAACCGTAAGTCGGATTGAGTTGATATTTGGTACAGGGATACTCTATAGGTCGGCTATAGGAAGCCTAGATTGATTTTGACGATGATACCTCGCACATTATTAATGAGTGGGCGGGGCTTTATTTGTAAAATATTGAGAAAATGGCAAGAAATGGCTCGTGAACACGGTATCTCAATAACCGTAAGTCGGATTGAGTTGATATTTAGTGTAGACCTGCTCTATGGGTCTGTTAGGAAGGCTATTGATTTTGACGATGATACCTCACATATTAATAAGTGGGCGGGGCTTTATTCGTAAAATATTGATAGACTAGAGACTAGGCTATTTTACAATGTACAGGCGAAGATCTCATATTTTTTCCAGATTTTGGAAAAATTAGGGCTATGGCCCACGGAGGAAACATATCTTTTTTCGGCGGTGATTCTATGCATATTAACGAAAATCTCAAGAAATGGCTTGTGAGCACGATATTTCAATAATCATAGGTCAGATTAAGGTGATATTTGGCACATGGATGCCCTGTGGGCCAGTTAGGAAGCCTATTGATTTTAATGAGCTTTGTTTGTCAAATCTATATTGATAGGCTAACAGGGTTCAAAATTAGCAGGTGCCCGAGACGCCAGATACATATACTGCAGGGCAACCAGTTCTTGTCAAGATTAGTCAATATCAATTTAAATAGTGTTGTTTATGGGAACTGGTTGCTCTGTGGACAACCATGGGATTTTCTTTATTTTGAACCCGTGACTAGAGCCTAGAAACATGCAAACTGCATGTTGGCTCTTGTCTTTTAAATTATGCCAAGACAATATCATCAAGCCTGAGCTATCTGGCCATAGGAATAATTATAGTTGATATCTGCATGAATGCTCAGAGACAGTGGCACCATGCATACAGTTTCAACAGTATTAAATAAACAACAAAAATATAGATCCTATAGTACACAAACCAATATTTTAGCAATAAGCAACGCAGACTAATTATGAATGTCATCGCCGCCGAAAACATTAAGCTTCTTCCCTGAGTTAGAAAATATAATTTTGTCCAAATCTAAAAAAAAGAAACCTGCAAACTGCATGTTGGTTCTTGTCTTAAATTATGCCATGAAAATACCATATCAAGCCTGAGCTATCTGACCATGGGAATACTTATAGTTGATATAAATCCACGATTGCTTAGAGACACTGTACAGTTTCAAAAGTACTAACTAAACAAACCAAAAAACTAGTGACTGACTGACTTCTAGTGGAGAAAAACTGTAAGCAACTTTTGGTTCCTTGTTAATATTCAAGAGCCATTTAAATTTGAGTATTTGCAACACTAGATTATTGCTTGGAACATACACAGGACTCTGTATATTCCCCCGCCCTGGAGCTACTCCAATTATCCACTATATCAATGTAAATTTATAGCACTATATTGTACTCACATGCAGTACAGTAGGCCTACTATACATGTGTATTTTATATTTATATATGGAACATTTAATTTGGCTTTCTCATCAGTGAACTCTATATGACTGTGACCAATGATATACCAACCACACCAGGTGGCCATGGATAATAAAAGGTATGCCTATATATATATATATACTGATACCATTGTAATAAGCAGCAGGGTACCTGTCCAGCAAACAATGAAATTAAGATTAACATCTGATAGCTTGTGTACTTATATAATCTTATAATTATATAATCTTTGTGAAAATAAGTGGTTTGAAGGTCCATTATTTAATATAATTGGATAAACCTTAATTGATTGACATTAACAATACATTTAAGAGGGCTGTCTGATGAATACAGGCTATTTCGGAATGTTATTGGGGCAATTAATTCTCCTAACAACATCCAACTTCTAAACCGGAAACCTGATTCAAGTGGGAATTAAACCCAACTTTTTTGTTTTCCATGTATATAACTCGTAAAGTAAACCTCAACCATGGGATTTTCTTTATTCGGAAGTTGGAACCCTGGCTAGATCCTAGGCTATTTTACAATGTGCAGGCAAAACCCCAAATTAAGACAAGAAATCATCATGCACTTTGCATGTTTCTTGTTATGATACCTCCCATATTAATGAGTGGGTGGGGCTTATTGCAAAAATCTCAAGAAATGGCTCGTGAACACGATATCTCAATAACCGTCCGTTGATCGGATTAAGTTGATATTTGATACATACATTGATTTTGACGTTGATACCTCGCATATTAATGAGTGGGTGAGGCTTATTGCAAAAATCTCAAGAATTGGCTTGTGAACACATTTATCAATAACGACCTATCAGAATGAGTTGATATTTGTGACAGGGATGCTATGCGGGTCGGTTAGGAAGCCTATTGATTTTGACGATGATGTCTTACATATTAATGAGTGGGCGGGGATTAACGCGAAAATATCAAGAAATGGCTTGTGAACACGATATCTCAATAACCGTACGTTGAATTGAGTTGATATTTGGCACAGGGATGCTCTGCGGGTCGGTTATCACACATGATTTTAAGGGTGTTACGTTGCATAATAATGAGTGGGTGGGGCTCATTGTGAAAATTTCAAGAAATGACTCGTGAACACGATATCTTAATACTCGTGCAGTAGGTCAGATTCAGTTGATATTTGGTACGGGGCTGCTCTGCTGGAAGTCCATTGATTTTGACCATGATACCTCGCATATTAATATGTGGGGGGAGATTTATTCATAAAATATCGATGGTACCTTTCGGTGGCAATTGTCATTGGATTGATCTCGATGCAACCTTCGTAGGCGATCCCATCGGAGATCCAATTTCTTTAGTTTTGTTTTATTTTTTATTTCTCCTCATGTAGTATAACAGTTTTCATAATTCACATGATTATACAGGCCTAATAAATACATAATATTTTAATATGGTGGAGTGGAACCAAAAGAAGTCATATTTGTATTCCTAATAAATAGAGTTTGGTTGACCATACACATTCGGCATGTATATTTTGAGAACCATCATGTGAGATACACTTGTATGTCAAAGTATATAATAATCCGCATGATAAAGAGGTTATTTGGTCAAATTATGAAAATATACATTTACTTTACGAGTTACATGGAAAAGAAAAATTACAGATCTTAATTTGTATGTGATATGCTTTATCTATTATGTGGGAAGAACCGATCCACCGCTTGAATCGGGTTTCCGGTTTTGAAGTTATAGGATGAAAACTTGTATTTCATCTTAAATTTATCTTGCAATGTCAATCAATTAAGGTTATCCAATTATATTGAATAGGTCTAATGGATTCACAAACCTCTGTATTTGAACAAGGATTATATAATCATGAGTTCATCAAGGGACTTGTTGGAGATGGCTATCAGGGACTCCCTGCTATCAGGAATCTGTAATATACACACCCTTGGTTTTATTGTTTAATAGTGAAGGCTGCTGCTATTTTATTAGAACTGTTAATAATTACCCACATGTGGCCACCTGATGTGGTATATTTTCAGTGGGTAGTGGTCATACAGTACAACAGTTTGTTAATTCAAATGATTGTGAACATTTTTCTGTTTTACATATAAATGCCAGATCTCTTCCCCCAAAATTTGATAGTATTAGTATCTGTAACTTTATTACCAATATTCATAACTATCCCTTTTATATAATTGCGATCACCGCGACTTGGTTATATATGAAGACGATTATATTGATTTATATAACATCCCTGGGTATAAATTTATTTGCAAGGGTCGTTCAGACAGATGTGGAGGCGGGTGGGTCTATATATTAAAAACGAGGTAGAGTTTACTGTTTTAGGTAACGTTTCAACTTCAGATCAGTTTGAATCCATTTTTATACAGCTTGATAGTGGTTCTAATATTAAAATTGTTACTGGAGTTGTTTATCGCACTCCTAGATATGATGTTCAATCCTTTGTTAATGATTTCAGGATATTGTTGGATAATATTCATGTTGATAGAAAAGTGTGTTTCATAGCAGGAAATTTTAATATAAATTTGCTTTCTGGGAAGATTAGTGCAGACCTTTTTGAAAATATACTGTCGTCGTATTATTTATACACAACGATAGATAAGCCCACTAGAGTTACTAATGTATCTTCAACTGTTATTGATAATATTTTTACCAATATAAATATTGAAACGAAGTCTACAATTATTAGAACTGACGTATCAGATCATTATCCCATTTGTATCATTTGTAAAAATTATAAACCTGTCACAAATGGAAGTGCTAATTATACTAATCGATCTAGGCGTCATAGCAATGCTTCTAACATAGAAAACATGAAAAAGAATAAGTTGGAATGATGTGTTATCTGAGAGGAACACACCAACTGCTTTCACTAAGTTCAGTGATAAAATATGTGATATTTACTATAGAACTTGTCCAATGCGCGAAGCTAAGTCAAAGAAAAATATAGATAAATCTCCTTGGATTACTTCTGGTCTACTAAAATTTATTAGAAAGCAAAATGTGTTGTACTGTGCATATAAACGTTTGCCAACTGATCAAAATTTAATGCATTATCGTAACTAGAGGAATTGGTTAACTTCCATTTTACGAAATGTTAAAAGGTCGTATTATCATGATTATTTTAATAATAATAAGACGAATAGTAGAACAAATGGTCTGGTAAAAATATAATACTAAACAGACAGAAGAGTAAATAAAATTGTTCTGATAAGAAACTCAGAAACTGTCATTCTATTCAGGAATGTGCTGAAAAATATAATAACTTTTTTACTTTGATTGGAGAAAATCTCGCTAGAAGTATTGCTGACGTAAATGAAAATGTCAATGAATATCTTCATGATATAAATGCACTTGATTATTTTTTCTGCAGCCAGTTATTCGGGAAGAAGTGATAAGTAATATAATGAATTTACAAAGTGCTAAATATCCAGGTTATGATGAACTTACCAACGATATTTTAAAAACTTTTTACGATTATATTGTGGATCCACTTACTCATATTATAAATCTTTCCTTCACTGAAGGTGTTTTTCCCAATGAGCTCAAAATTGCTAAAGTTATTCCTGTGTATAAAACTGGCGATGTTGACCTTGTTTCAAATTATAGACCAGTGTCCATCTTGCCTGCCATATCTAAGATTTTCGAAAGACTTGTTTATAATAGATTGTAGGCCTATATATAGAACATAATAACATTCTGTATTCTGGCCAGTATGGATTTAGGAAAAACATTCCACATATATATATGGCTACATTACAATTTGTTGATGACATTATTTGTAATTTAGACAGTAGAATTAGTACAGTTGCTTTATTTATTTATCAAAAGCATTTGACACCATTAAACACAATATATTGCCTTAATAAATTATATACATATGGAATTCGTGGGGTAGGACTTAATTGGTTTAAAAGTTATTTAACCAATCGCAAACAGTTTGTTCACTTCAATGACAAAGATTATGGTCTACTTAATATTAATACTGGCGTCCCACATGGTTCGATTCTTGGACCACTTATATTATTTGCCGATGATACAACTGTGTCTTACCATAACGTAAATGTAAATCATGCACTTGATAGAGTGTCACATGAGCTAAATAATGTTGCCACGTGGCTGGCAGCCAATAAATTGTCATTAAATATCAATAAAACAAAACTTTTGGTTTTCAATAATATCAAAGGTAATTCACCACGTTTCAGTTTAAATTTCAAGGACGTTATGATTCACAGTTCTAACTGCACCAAGTTTTTAGGAATTACTATGGATACTAACTTACGGGGAAGGACCACATACGCAATGTGGCTAATGATCTGTATCAAAAATCGTTGGTGTCATTAGCAGAATAAAACATTATATACCTAGTCAAACATTACTGACCATATATATATAACTCATTAATTATTCCAAACCTTACGTACATTATTATATTATGGGGTAATTCACCACAATCGTATATTGACATGTTGTTTATTTCGCAGAAAGGAGTCATTAGAATTATACCAAATGAATCATATTACGCACACACATTTCCATTATTTTATAACAATAACGTAGGCCTACTGCAAGAATTTCACCTGTCTGCTATGAATTGAAATATCTATAATATTCTGATTTCTTTATTTTTAAAGACCAAATTATAGAAACAGATACAGGCTTAATAATTGACACCCTTGACACTCCCCCGTTCAATAAAAAATAGCCAGTTCAGTTGTGTACCCTGTAATAACTAGTTTATCTTTAAGCACATTGTCTTCTCGTCGAAAGTCTCATGTTAGGCTATGTTAAATTATTTTGAATAATTTATAAGTAGGCCTAAATAAATATTGTGATATTTCTTATTCTCATTAATTCAATGTTTTGCTAATTTAATATTGGTTCATTATTTAGTGTCTTCAATAGTAAATGTATAGTATAATTATTCATTCAATTTGCTTAGAGTTTTTCATTTTCTTTTCCTGTTGGGGTAGGTGGGGTGGGGGATCATTTTGTGCTTTTATCAAGGGGTATTTTTCCTAATGTATTGTATACTTTCATTATATTTGTTTAGACTTTGCATTTTCTGTGGGGCCGTGGGTGGGGTGGGGTATTTTTTGTCAAGGGGTGTTTTCCCAAGAGGACCTGCATGACATAAGCTCTGCTTTTCAGGCCTTCTCCACTTTATTATACCTGTAATATATGTTATTTTATAATTGATTCATTGGGAAATGCATTTTGTACATTGAAGAAGAAAAAATAAACTTGAACTGTTATTTACTGGTACCTTAATGTTAATGTATATTCATAGGCATATTTAATATATGATCGTATTCCTATATCAGAAGTATATTCAACACAACAAAATGGATGGATACTCGATACTAAAACAGTTGTTATAAGGTTAGTGGCTTTGGAAGCGATGAAGCTCAGCAATTGGGAGATTTGGAGTTCGAATC
>JAODAI010162525.1:0-10882 GCA_027575025.1 Scotoplanes globosa | reverse complement strand
GGATCATATTATGAGGACATTGTCCTTACTGATCCTTTCTTACTTAACTTAACTTAACTTAACTTAACTTAACTTAAGACAGTGATGTCACAGTGATATCACATGACATGTCATCATATAACTGTGAGTTCATATGTAACTCACACTGTGATATAATATCACAGTGAGCTCACAGTTATATCATGTGATGCCAGGTGATGTCACTGTGACATCATTGTGTGATTTCATTTTGACATCACTGTTATGTTCACATTTTATTTCATATTGACATCATGGTGAGCTCATGTGAGTTCAGTTCTTGACTGGGAAATATGTTACCATACTTGCGCAGCGGCTAATATGCAGCTTAGAAATATTTCCTATATCAGGAAATATCTTGGTAAGAAGGGCGCTGATATTTTAATTCACGCGTTTGTTTCTTCAAAGCTTGATTTGTTTAATGCATTGTTGTATGGTTTATCTAATCGCCAGACGCATAGGCTTAACAAAATCAAAATACAACTCCATGAATTATAAAATCTCCTAGACGAAATCACATAACAATAATATTTTGTGATTTACATTTGGCTTCCTATTACGTCTCACATTGACTTAAAAAATCCTGTTATTACATTTTGTGGACTGAGATTTAGCCAGCCTCCATATATTGGTGACCTGATTCATTTATTTGTGCCATCACGTAACCTGCGTTCTATGACTAGTGATATATTGGTCAAGCCATGCTCCAATATTACGTATTATGGGGGTAAATATTTTACATTTGCTGCTGCAACATTTTGGAAGAACTCATCTTTTCAAACTTCACTTTGGTTAATATACTGTCTATTTAGTTATGTTCGTGATTGTTGATTATAATTCTTGATAATGTTATATATTATTTTGTAAAGTGCTTTGACCTGTGGCCTTCTGGTCTTATGTAGAAAAGGCACTATATACTTTTTCAGTATTATTATAATTATTATTTTTAAAATACTGAAATGGACCTATATAAATGAATACATGACACATACTATCATATGATTTGTATGATATATGTTTGAAATGCAATGTACAACAAGCTTCAATAATTACCACTGTATATCCCACTATTATACTATTACTCGATCGCTTTCATAAACGCCCATTCTGCTTATATTCATAACTCGACACACATATTCAATTGATGTATAATTGTATTTTAACGACCATTGTTATCAATGGTTCCTATCATTATTAAATTGTTAAATATATGTGATATATGTCTGCTCGTCGTATACTATATAATAATATTATTAATAATAATAATAATAATAATGATACTTATAAAGCGTCAATTCAAGTGATTGCTGTAGGCGCTTTACAAATAAATAATGAACATGAGTTAAATATATATACATACATTTACATAGAAAATAACATTATTTAACATGTTTTTTAAAAATAAGTAAGACCCGTGCAATTTATGATATGGGCAGGGAAACAAGTTCACATGGGTATACATTGGTGTTCGTTCTTTAATCGTCCACCTCATTGGTCCCATATATCATTACATGGGAATTCGTCTTATTATTGCAATTTTTCAGATCCCTGACTGGGAAATGATTACCTTATGTAGTGCAAACTATCATCCAGTCGTAGGGAAGTTACCACATGTCGTGTACATACTAGTGCGACCCCGGTCTTCTGTCCCATCGGTCCGCCGCCGCTCATCATAATAAATATTTTTTTATTTAAATCCATCTTATTGGTAAAAATCTTCAACATTTGAAGATGTATACACTATATTAGCATAGGCGTGTACCATGTATTGAGTATCATCATCGGATCAAATTGATACAAAATTGGCCATAAAACCACCTTAGTAATATATTTGTACATGAATTTATCATTGCATACACAATGAGACCGGGTACCATTGATGAGACTGGTGATCGATGAAGCATATTTCTTTATATTTCTTTATCATTATGACATATCGGTGAGACTGGGTACCAATGAAACTGGGAACGACGCAGGTGTATTTTTTAAAGTTCATTGCCATTTTGAGCGAACATATAAAACGGAGAAACACTGTGAGACGAGGGATCACTGAGAAGCCTGAAAAGGGGAACATTTATAAGTGTAAATAAGTTAAGTTAACTTAGGTTAAGTAAGAAAGGACCAGTAAGGACATTGTCCTCATAATATGATCCTGAACCTCCATCACCCAGTGAACAATCTAAACCCGCCCACAGTCACAGCCATACCGCAGCCATACCAACCTCCCAATAAATATCCGAATAATTAAAATCACCCATGATAATATTACCCGGCTTATGAATACTAGTAAATGGTATTAAGTAACAACTGATCATTTGCGCTTGTACTGTTGGGTGACCTATAAACCACACCATTAAGCAACTGTGATCACTTGACCTACGCTTCCCCCACCTGAATATCGCACCACACAGTATTGGTAAATCCCACCCATTAAATCGTCCCTCTCAACGCTATATTTAGTTCCCTTTAGATAACACCACTACCATCACCTCTATGAGTGTACTCCCTAACCTGACTATATAAAATATAACCAGGAATGGTAAGCTCAGCAGCAAAATAGCTAGCATTTATCCAAGTCTATGTAACCCCCAAAAGGGATGGTTTAACATATTCAACAAGAGCATACAACTCATCAAACTTATTAGCAATGACTCCTAACATTCGAAAAAAAACATTTCAATCCGCTAATAATACCCACCCTATTTACATTCAAACAATGAGTCGCCCCCACCGTTAGTTTAAATCCTTCTTCCCGGGGCCGACAACCGAATTAACTAGCCTCCCCAAAAGATTATTCAAATACAAGCCATCTTTGGCAAATATATCCGTCCTACTACGAAATATCGAAAACAAATCCAGCAACTGAAAATCCAACCATGAACACAACTCCTCTAATAACTCGTTCAAGCCCTCAATCGCTATGTGCAGAAACTTTCCTATCACGCCACACTTGATTTTCGAGGGATTGAAGCAAGATCATCAATTCCATTGATCATTGAATAGTCGAATAGGAAAAGTATATGATATTATGCATTATTAAACCACACCGTCGTTATTAAACCACACTGTCATTTCATGAATATATCACCACATTAGTTGATATTAACAAAAATGATGTTTTCCATTATTTCCCCTTAATTTCCTCTTAGTTGATCTGGAAAATCATCAGAACAAATTAAATGGTTTTGTTTCTGCCGAACAAATGCTAACGTTGTTCCGGGTTAGAAGCATGAACCCACTTGGGATTAAGCAATATTATACATACTATTTGTATCTGAAGACGAGAAAGTCAATGAGCTACAAGTCGGTGAACAGTTTACAGACAGTGACCATAATATAATTAGATGGAACCATTTATTTAAAGCAAGTGATATTGGTACTGAGAATGAAACGTTTTGTCGTAATTATGAGAAAGGTAAATAAATATAAATGAAACAAATCTTGAGGAGATTCTATGGCTCGAGGAGGTGAAGGGAAAAATTTTGAAGAAATGTGGACCATTATTGAACATGAAGTAGAAAAATATGTTCCTCTAGTGAAGAAACGTTTAGACTGTTGTCCAAAATGGTTAAATAAACGAATTTTGAAATTAGTGCCAAAAAGAAGAAAGCATGGAAAATCTATAAGCATACCGGTGTGTGAGTGATTGGAATAGTTATTGCATTTTGCAAAAGCAAGTGAAATCTAATATTTAGCAAGCAAAAGTCCTCTTCGAAGAGTCACTTGCAAGAAATATTAAAAATTACACACAATCTGTTTACGCTTATGTTCGTCGAAAAAAATTGGTAGTGTTGAGGACACATAATATGCGCTGAACAATTTCTTCTGTAATGTATTCACCAAGGGAAAGGACAATGATCCAAAAGCCCAGCTTTTTATACCGGAAGTCAATAATAAAATCTAACAAATATTGTTGTTACTGCTGAAGACGTAAATAAGCAAATTCAAACTTTAAGTTGCAACAAATCAGCCGGACTGGACATGATTTGGTTGAACTTGTTGATCAACTACCGCTACCTCTAGCATTGATCAATATGAACTTCCCCACGATTGGAAAATTGCAAATATCACACCTATTTTCAAGAAAGGATCGAAATGTGACATTTCAAACTACCGGCCTATTAATTTAACTTATGTTCCATGAAAGTTTTTAAGCCATTATATGGGTTCGGATTATCACACATTTAAATACATTTAAACTTCTCAGAAACAGTCAGCATGGTTTCAGAAGCAAACGTTCCTCTACTACAAATCTAATTACGTTTTATGATAATATAATGCAGTATATTGATAATGGATTATCAGTTGACACAGTATACATTGACCTAGGGAAAGCGTTCGATACTGTCCCACATAGACGCATGTTAGCCAAACTAAAAGCACATGGTATCGATGTACTGTTAATAAGTTGGCTGAAAAAGTGATTAATAGAAAGAAAACAACGAGTTGTTCTTCATGGAGTATAAATATGTTGCAAGAATGTTACCAGTTATGTTATTCAGGGATCTGTGTTGGCCCCAACTTGCTTGCTTCCTGATGTACATCAATGATCTTGACTTTGATTTGTGATCTACTGTGAGAAAATTAAATAAAGTCAATAAGTAATCGCATTGATGCAGAGGATTTACAAGAGGACTTACACAAATTGAAGAATTAGTCAAAAAGGGGTAGATGTCATGTAATGCTAGCAAATGTGTTGTTTTGTATTTTGGGTATAATAATCCAAGATACCAGTATTACATTAATAATGAAGTAATTCCATCAAGAAAGCATGGAAAATATCTAGGTCCATGAAAGCGTCTCGTCAATATTACGAAACGGTTAACAAGACAAATACAATTATTACTTTAATTTTGAAGAATTTTTATTTTTACCAATTTACATGAAGGCATCTAAATTTATATAAAACTATCATAAGACCTAATTTGGACTACTGCATTCAAGTGTGGAAACCGTATTTCCAGAAAGATGTTAACTTGCTAAAGGGAGTAGGCCTACAACGGGGAGTTGCTAAATTAATTCCTAATCTACGAAACCTATCATATGAACGTCGATTGACAAAGCTAAAACTGTTACCGTTATATAAAAGGCATGAACGATCTTATTGAATTTGTATGTACAGGATACTACATTCTGATTAAGATATTGAGCCTATTGATTTTAGCCAATTCAACCAAAGTGATATAAGAGGATACCAGCTCAAAAGTATACCTTCAATGTCACGTCTTGAAGTCCGACGAAATTCTTATTTTAATATAATTTGGAAAAATTGAAATACATTATCACACAACACTGTTTCAGTACCAAGCTTTAATATGCTCAAAGGACAACTCGCAAAGGAAGGGATACTAAAGTGTGATCATCCAGTAAGTTATCCAGTAAGCTACGTGGCTTCCTACTCTGCGACATTTCAAGGTAAACTAAAGGAAATACTACAGTATAGAAACTCGTCTTTCCATATATTTTTGGTTGCTCTAATTTTCCAATTACTGCCTTATTTGATCTGAAATATAATTGGAAATATGTAAGAACTATAATTATGTCACTTTGGAAACATTGTTAAACTGTAGTGATATGTAAAAGCTGTTCTTTCCATTATATTTTGATTTCCTCTTTATTCCCCCTTATTTTCGCCTTCTTTACCATCATGGTCCCCTTTTTTAGTAGAAGTAAGTAAGAACTATTGCCATTTCACTTTAGAACATCTGTTAAACCTTGTTGCTATGAAAAAAGCTGCTCTTTCCACTGACTTTTGATTTATCCCCCTTATTTCCCCAATTTTCTCCAAATATTTCCCCTTATTGTCCCCTTATTTCGAATTAAACAACATCAGACATAAGTAACACATATTTGTATGTTAATTTGGAACAACTTGTGGGGTGGAGACTACTGGAAACTGTGTATTGCGAAAATTTATAATTATATTGGGTTATGAGGTTTTCCCTTATATTCCCCCTCATTTCCCCCTATGTTACTTTATATGACTCGATAATATTATCTAAAATAAATCAAATCTACTGTAAATGCCACTTTGGAACAATTGATTACTGTAGTCCTTTTTAAAATTTGGGCTTACCATCCTATTTTGTTTTTCCCCTTATTTCCCCTTATTTCCCCTTATTTCCCCTTATTTCCCTCAATTATCGCTACTATGCAAGTTCACGTATGGGATCATCTAAGTTATGTTTTATGATAGTAATTACAAAATGATTACAAAGGTTTTAAGTACTTGTGGGGTGGAGACTACGGAATTCGATTTTAGGAGACTTTGACCTGCGGTCTACTGATGTAGGCTGTAGTTAAACTCAATACGAGTTTCCGTCAAATGTATCCACACTGTAAAAAATGTAGAGAAACGTTTCCTAAAAAAATAGTTGAAATTAGGCTGCCCCCACTTTCTGAGGTAAACTCACTATTCCTCACGTGGGAAACATGCACGTTACCGAAGGGGGTAAACACTTTTCCCCTCTAGGGAAATGTGTATGTTTCCTTAATTTTACTGTAATATTTCCCCTATAAATGAGGAAAGGTAAGTTTACCCCCAAATTGGTGGCAGCTAAGTTTCATCCCACTAAGTTAGGAAAAAAGTTTACCTCGAATATTAGGGAAAACAAACCTTTCACCCAGAAAGTGGTGTAACATATAATACAGAGAAAACCGTTACAAAACGTAATGATAGGCCTACAATTTTTCTCACTTTTTATTGAACTCACAACTAGACCATCAAATCCCAAATTATATTTTTCAGTTTGAGTTGTTGATTCACGGTAACTAATTTAAAGAATGAATATTATTAGAACTAACGCAAAGTATTTGGGACGGACAATTTATATCTTCCCTTATTGAATGGGCACACATGTTATATGGGTTTCATAATAAAATGCATGGGTTTTCATTCCATGACATCTTGACAAAAAACACAATACCACCACACAGTAAACGTGCATAACGCCATGCAAAATCAGGAGTTCCGCAAGTTTAGAATTGTAGTATGTCGATATGCTACGTTGTGCAAGGAAGGGGCAGCAAGGACATAGTCCTCATAATATAATACCGAAACTCCATTCCTAAACCTTTAAACAGTAGGCCTACACACATTACTATCAAGACAATTCCAAAAGGTGTGTCATAACACCAGGAATGATATGCCTTATTTATATATCAGCCATAAATGTTGTTCACGATTACTAAATTACAATGCCCTCTAATCTGTATCAAGCTGTTAGTTATAACAGTATCATGACAACTTGTAATATTCATATCGTCGTTAACATACAAGGTCGACGAACAGGGATGGCTGCTATTCGGGAACCGTGATAGTTATTCCTAGTATAGCTAAGGCATATTCGGTTCATTGACCAATCACACCGATGGAAATCGGCCACGCCCTCAATGGTCGAAAACCATTTTCTGTTATATTTTTGAAATTACGAATTTTGATTATGGAAGACCGATATCGGTCCCATATAAGAGAACACCAATTGTCGTTAAGTCATGACCCTAACCCTCTTTCGAATCGGCTACTCTATTTTGTTATTTTACCTTATCTATACTATGAATAAGAATTAAGAATACCGGAAAGATGGGCGTGAATATGTGTGGTATATAACTTTCCCCATAATGTTGTATCAGTCATTATGAAAGTTATACCAGCCACAGTTCTACATGATAACTGTATACAAATAGCGTACTTGATTGGCTACTCAGTGGTAAATCGCCAGTAATCATAATATTGATATGGCATTTTTAGTTTTCATTTTGCTGTTTTCTGAAATCTTAATAATTTCATCAGCGTCCGCTAATAGCTTCAGCTCCGGTGCAGTTAATGTTGAGGTAAGTATATAATTACATATATAGTATACAATAATAATAATTATAATAGTAATAATAACGTTGAAAGATGCAAAACTCATTTAGCATACGAGACGCTAATCCAACATGAGGCGCTCTTGTAATAAAATCATCAGTTAAAAAGTAAGAGTACTGTATTAAAAATATGAGAAGTGAAATATAATATAAAACTTCGCTATAAAAAATATATAATAATTAATTAAATGGAATATAATTAATAAAATAGTAGTAAGTACTAAACATATAAAATATTACTGGTAATACACATAAAACACATAACACATATATTTTTATAGATACGAACAATAAAATCTTATACAAAAATTGTAATTAACTTTTTAAAAACGGCAATAGTATTTTGATTTTTCATTTTTTGCGGCTAAATGTTTAAATATATTTTTATGATAATCTGCATGACATCCAGCTAAATGGAAGTTATTTGCAGTTGAATATCTTAATGAGTGGTTATGCATTTCCCCTATGGGTGTGAATAATTCCTTCAAATAATCATAATCATCAACATAATCATCTTTTTTTTCTTAACATGACTTTCAAATGTGATCCATCCTAATTCATCAAATATTACAGATGATTTTTCATAATAGGTATCGTTTAAGATTATTCTTGCTGCACTCATTTGTAATTTTATTATTCACTCTTTGCTACCGGCATTGCAAATTCCCCATACAAGGCAACAATACTCCAGGAATGGTAGAATGTAGCCTTCATAAATAACATTAATGTTGATTTATTTATACATGGCTTAATTATCCGAAGAAGATCAAGCCTAGTACTAATCGTTTTGCAGACATGGATAACTTGTTCGTGCCATAATATGTTATAATCAATTATATCACCTAAAATTGTACTATTATTTAAATTTGTAAGACT
This sequence comes from Scotoplanes globosa, assembly GCA_027575025.1. Taxonomy (NCBI): domain Eukaryota; kingdom Metazoa; phylum Echinodermata; class Holothuroidea; order Elasipodida; family Elpidiidae; genus Scotoplanes; species Scotoplanes globosa. The sequence continues at coordinate 2,122 of JAODAI010162525.1, read as the reverse complement.
GTGCCCATTAATAGATATATTTAAAATGTCATCATTTACTTAATTAATATTTACATGTTAATATAGTCTGTGTCTTGGTAGTATTAATTGCCATTTTGTTGTCTTTACTCCATCTGCTAACATTTCTGGCGTCTTCACTATTGAATTTCGTGTACGCTATTACCTGACACATATAAAGTTCAATTGTCGACATACATATTAGCTTTAGAGTGCATCGAACATAATTAAAAATAATTTATATAAAGTACGAATACTATTGGGAACAGTACAGAACCTTGCGGAACACCACATACTGAGTACCATTTAACTGAAGTAATTGACTTCGATCTTTTAAATAAGATGCAAACCATACTTGGGCAGAGTTTGATAATCTATACAATTTCAATGTTTGTAACATTATTTCACGGTTCATTAAATCGAAAGCTTTACGTAAACCTAGAAGAATTGTACCATTAATTGATATTGGTCGATAGACTCCGTCCATCGGTTAAAGTGCAGTTTTACAGGAGTGCATGTTTTAAAGCCTGATTGCATTTTTCACCAGTAAATCGTACATACTAATATACTTGTATAAATATAAATATGTATGCTTCTTAAGTAGTTATGAGAGAACAGGAATAATCGAGATTGGCCTACAATTTGCTAATTATAATTTCGAGTCATTCTTAGATATCGGGATAACTTTAGCTTTTTTCCACTTGCCTGGAAATATATTGGTGTCAATAATAAGATTAATAAGATTAATAATATTGGTCATACATTGTGCCATACAACGTGCACATGCTTTTGGTATTCTGGTACTTAATCCATAAATTCCTGGGGCCTTGGATACATCCATTGAATGCAGATATTGAAGTACAAACTGTTCGTTTACTCTCGGTAAAACAAAATATACATATTTGGGAACCTTATCGGCAATACAATTTTGTAAGAGTAACAAGGTAGGATCATAATTATCGTTATCATTAAAATCAATATATTGGGAAGCAATCGAACTAAGGAATGTATTAATATCATTGACGATATCTTCGTTTGAAGAAAGAGGAGTCCATTTACTTTTAAGTGACTAGTAACGGTGCTATGATTAGCGTTATTGCTGACACATTGAACATTTCGCAATACTTCCCATATATTCTGAAAATTATTTCCATATGTTGTGATTGGATTTCTAAAATAGTTTTGCTTAGCTTCCCGTATGTGCGACGTAACTTTTTTTCTACAATATTTATATTGATGGGGGTTAATCCTTTTTTGCGTTATCGCGTTCCTTAATCACATCTACATTAATCCCTAGTTGTGTGTTTCTGTTAACTTTTTTGTCGTATTGGTGCAGCTTTGTTCTGAATGAAGTTAAAATTATTCTCCCAATATGAGAGAGCCTGATCTGGTGATAGAGCATTGTATACTTGGTGTCCAATCACAACGATTTAAGTCACTTTTAAATGTATCAACCTTCCTTGCATTTATATTCATGTATGTTATATAATTGTGACTTCTATCTTTACCTACTCTTATGAACTGACAATTCCATTCGAAATATACCGGATAGTGGTCACTTAATGATATACATTGTCCTTCAATATTTACAACATTATTCATATTAGTTGTATATACATGATCAATAATAGTGGCGCGGATCAATGTGACCCTTGTCGAATCCTTTACCATTTGCTTAAAATTAAAATGGTTAATGACTTCATTCCATTTAGTGTTATGATTTGCTTTTGTTAATATAATAGCCAGAGATGTGTTGAGTGCGAATTTATAATGTACTTTAAGTCATACACTATGTATATAATCATTAATAACATTGTATAAATCCAATGTACAAAAAAAATATCTTTTTTTTTTTTGGGGGGGGGTAAGTGAGTTTGAAATTTTGTATATAGGACATATACCAATAAGCTAATGATACGCTTTGATATCACGACATAAGTATTGTTTGCTAAATACCCCCCCCCCGACGCACTCACACACATGTATATATATATATTACATTACATTATATATATATCATATATATATATATATTATATTTCTAAGCCCAGTTCCACTTTTGGACGTCTGCGCTCCTCGGTATGGGATCGTCCGGGCGTGAGACTCTCAACCAATCTCAAGTTTG
>JAODAI010162414.1:0-10883 GCA_027575025.1 Scotoplanes globosa | reverse complement strand
AAGATCTTATGAACACAAAAACATATCTTATGAATGTCCAAAAATTGTCCTCTCCTGTACAAAGTGTTGCATGATATGTTTTATCTGTGGTGTTCAAAATAGTCAGCATTATAGCCATATATAATATAATGTCCAACTTCATTCACTATTATGTAATTTGTTTTTAAATAATAACGGAATGCGTTAGGGGTCACTTCAAAACTCGCAACAGTGAATGGTCGTGGAAGATACTACTGCGTCATGGTTCAGTGCATAGTATCTGCTGTAAGGCAGCAGTTACTGTGCACTGAACCTTGAGGCATTAATATCTTCCACGACCATCCACTGTGGTGAGTTTTGAAGTGACCCCTTACTCATTATCAGTTTGCAAACTTTATAAGAAGTATATTAATCTTGGTATATTGGAAACATACACACATAATTTATCCAAATAAAGTTATGAATGTATCTAACAAGTTATTATAATTTGTATTTAACATATGGTGCTATGATTAAACACCAACATATATATTTGTAAGCAATAATTCAGACACAGAAGGTGCCCTCCTACTTCATATAAATATCTCTAAAATGTCTTCTCCTCTACATGTGTAAAGGAGAGGACATTTATTGGACATGGTCATACCTCAAACACGGTAGATGCTGTGATTGTAAACTTTATAATGATTTAAGTTAGGCATTCAGTCTTTTATCTTACCAAGTAAAGAAGTAAATCTATCCATTATTTTCAAAGCTACATGGAACTTTCTTATCTCAAAATCACTTTTTGATAGACTACGAGTAGTTAAATGTGATATTTCATAATAATATCTCTTAGTTCATTGCGAAGCTGGATGTGTCGGCAATCAAATGAAATGCAAATATTACTGAATTAATAGTATTGGACTACATTTCATAACACTTTCTTAAAATTTACACTTTTCATCTTTTTTCGAAATGAACTATTATTATTTAATGTTTCAACATACCTCAATAAAAAATACAGGATATGAAAATTGAATGCTTCTACTACAGAATATAACAACAAAACACTTTTAAAATTAAACGTCAAAATTTAGACCCTCCGTGAACTACATAAAGTGCGCCAAAGTTGATTTTTCCCCTTTATTTTGCATTAAATGAAGCTATAATCATGCTTATATTTTTACCTGCCATTATCAATTTAACTGCAAGTTATTAAATGTGACTCACCAACTCAAAAGTAGGTATTTGAATGCAGATATGAAAGTCATTAAAATTGACAATAAAGTAGAACAATAATGAGAACAAAATCGAGGTGCAATACCTCTGAATCTCAATACAGATTACATGTTCTTAGTAAGAACAAATATATTTATGGCATCTAAGCCTAATTGGCGAAGATAATGTATTTGGCTAGGCCTACGAAGTAAAATATTTGAAAGTTATGTTGACTCCCATCCACTGTACAGTGCCTAGAGGAATCACTTGCTGATTGCATTAGCGCTTCATAAGTTTCATTATTAATAAGTTCTGTTATTAGCCTTTGTTTCGGAATTATTGATTGATTTATCGATCATCCAGCCCCTCTCATATGTAAATTGTTTATCACGGTTCAGTCTAACTGGCTGCCGTTTTGTTATTTGAGTGTGGATTTATTTATTTATTAAATTTCCTGGATCGTTTCAATTCAGATGTTATATGAGCAACCCATAGCCATTGATATACCAGTTGGGCAATTCCATGAAATAGTGGACAAGACCCAAAAATATTAAATTTAATGCTTTGTTATTAATTGTTTATAATATTGTGTGACACACATTATATTTTCAGGAGAAAAACTTCTTTTTGGTAATTTGATGCCGATATTGTGATCTTAGCCACTTTCTAGCCCGTGGTGCAAATTTGTCAAAATGTATGTGATTTTGTGTACAATTATTGAAATACCAATTACCTCATATTTTCTTGCACTGTAAAGATTCTGTGTTTTGATATTATGAATGGACACATCTCTGAAGTACATTTTGATAACCAAAATTTTTTCAGCAAAGCTAATTCAGACAGGAAGTGATTTGTCATGATGCGCACAATCATAATGTAACGTGAGTCACAGAAATTCAGAATTGTTTTCTTACAAGGAAACTATACATAGGCTAGAGTTGTCAACTATAATTTTCCTAATAATATGACGTAGACATTGTTTGTCTCGGGTCTACATATTTGTTATAGTGAAACACCGAACATCGTAACGTGAGTCACAAAAATTGTGCTACGTAACGTGAGTCACACTAATATTTTGCAAGTTATACACTATGTCACCAAGACCTGAGGTTAATTTTCTTGTATCATATTGTTGCTACCATCAATTACTATTCATAATCATCAGCTAGGTATTAAGATGAGTAGATATCTCGACACAATTTATATAATTTCCAGTGTACATGTGTATACAATATCCGTAATATAGTAGGGCCTACTACTGTACATAATTTTATCAAAATCTTAATTATTATTACAGTTATTACACTGTATGACACTAAAATGTAATACAGTAATGTTTATATGTTTATATATTTAATAATTTGTTATTTTATTGTATGCCTAAAGTGAATGTATATTGATTATTAATTAATCTTACTAATGAGTACAAGGAATAGCACATTGCCAAAACTTGAAACATACAAATTATGTGAATATGGGTAATTGAGTGGGACTACACCGTATACACGGACAAATGTGTACTGTAGTAGGCTTGAGATCAGTAGGAGGCCTGGACTTAGTACTAATTTATATAAGTACCGGTAGCAAGGCCCATGTATATTTATGTCCATAATGTTACTTTTCTAATGTGTTCAGCTCTCATATCTGTTTTGTATAAAAAATAATGTATTAACAGTACAAGTATATATAAGTGGTGGCCTTAAACACATATTTATTATAGAGAATACACCTTTTCTCAGTATAGGCTACTGTAAACATTCAATAGACCATACATATGTATGCATAACAGTACATGTATACTATACTCCTAAATATTATTTACCAATTCAAAACATTAATCTCATATTTATATATGTGCCACCATGGACATCAGTCAATATTATAATACTTATATCTTTAAATAATTAGCAATATTCCATGGATTAATGAAAAATAATGTTATTTCTAATAAAGGTAACTGATAATTAATTATTGGCCTATACTTAAGTTTGCCTTGTATACGTACTTCTGTAGTAGCTTATAAGTAATGTATCAGCAATAATGACTGAAACAATCTTAAATGTTTCAAATTAATATGTGACAATATTTAGTACAGTGTAGGAATAAATGTTTGAAATGTGAATCTGTGCCTATTAATACATAAAAAGTCAAGATTTTATAGCCTACTTCTGAAAGTGGTATTTTAAGTCAAAAGCATTGCTAAGTCTAGAATTTTGCACAGACTAGAATTTTGGAGATTGTATCTGGCAGTGGCATGTATATGCTTTGGGTAGCTCATACAAACTCTGCGTTGAAAAGGGCCATGAAACAGAATCAACAAATCAATCGATCGTAAAACAATCTCATTATTGAAAATATCAAAGCAACTTAGCCCGTCTGTCAATCAATCCTAGTTTTGAGGAATTGAATTGTAAAACATGCGCAAACTCTATTAATTCCTCGCCCCTGAAATATATTGGAAACCCCCCCCCCCCCATCTCATCTGGATAAATTGGGATATGAAATTACCTTGTCTACCCTATAATTCACATTTTATCATTAAACTTGACTAATACATATTAGTGTTTCACCCAAACATGTTTTTTATGACATTGAATAATGTCCCAAAGATAAAACTGTAACAACCGGGAACTAATATATTCACAATATTTGGGGGTTTTGGTGATTTTTAATTTTTTTTAATGTCATCTTTAATGAGTGTAGTCCCGAATCAGTGCCTAATCATTGCTTTCCACAGGAGCCCTCAGATGTGATCATGGATGATCATCTAAGGTGATTGACCAGATATGCCAAGGTAGGTATGAGTGATCCTACCCCGGGACCACCATTTATACGTCCCCATCCGATGGACGGGAGTGCACATCAGTCTTTGGCCATTTTCCCAAAGGCTGACGGAGAGGTGAGGAATTGTAGACCACAATTGAAGTAACAATCATAATCCACAATTTTTGCGAAGAACCTGAAACGAACCAGGTAGGATTCGAACCCGGGCCTCCTTATTGCAAGTCGAGCACTCTACCGCTGAGCCAGCTCACCTCTCTATTTTAATGAATATATTTACATTATTTTGACGTGTCAGTGAATTTTAATGACTTTCATATTTTCTTAATATAAGTAACCTCTTGTTGAAAAGTGCTAGGAAACTGATCAATCGGCTCATAAAGTTGAAACGTTCAAACGCCCAAATTTGACTTTTCAGTGATTAAATTGTCTAATATTGTAATTCGCCAAACCACTGGGCTTTCTCTTATTTTGGTGGTTACTTAACCAATTAAGGTTACATTCCTTCCTGCCTATTTATTATGATTATTTCTATGATTTATTTCCTCTTGACAGATACACACGCCTGATCTGGGTGGCATGAACACAACAAGGGATGTGGTACAGAGCGTCATTGATGAGATAGAAGCTGCTAAATAGGACATCGACCACCAGGCTGCAATAATCTCATCGCAACAACGTATTACCGAACCCACTTTAAAGAACATACATTTATTATACAGAGGCTTTGAGAGCCTCCATCATGCTATTGATTGACATGTTGTTGCATTGACAGGAGTACTGGTACTGTTACAATTCAACACTCTTTACTTGCAGTGCTATTTTACTTTACATACTGTACAGTGATGTCAATATGCATTTTTGTGAAAAATGTATTATTAATTGAAGCGTCTTTAGTGAAAAAAGTACTGAAGTACCATTTGGCACTTCTGAGATAATGGAAGTTAAATATTTCCCCTAACACCAAACCATAGCATGACTGACTGGCAGAGTCAGAATAAAATGGACTTACGTCACTGTCTTCCACCCAAATAAGTTCTAATATAAAAGAGGACATATATTAGAACATGGAAGTAAGGCTATCTCATTTCTTAAAAAATGGCACTTTTTTCACAAGACGCTTCAATTTATAATCCATGCTCCAGCTGTTAGGAATTACTTCATTCTGGTTAGCAGATATACAGGTGAAATAATGATAATAGAAAATCAGCGTTAAAAGATTTTTGTTCATTTCGCGGAACTGAATTATTTCAGCAACTTTGTTTTTTCTTGGTATATTTTTGGAAAATATACATTTTCTTGATGACCCGTACCTGTGCTGTATAGCGGTTATGCATGCCCTATCATTGCCCTTATAAGGAGGTTGTTGATATCACGTGATCGTTACGCGAACTGTTTACACCCAATCAACAATGGTTACGCCTGTACTATGATCCAACAGAAACAGTATAATACTGCTAAATATGATGGAATGGCACATCAGGTGCAGAACTTCTATTATGTCTGAAATTGTGATGTGAACTCAACTAGAGTCCCTTGAGTAGGCCTACTGTTGAACTGTTGACCTGCAGTAATGAGTTGATATGGAGTGTTGTGTATAAAGGAGAGTTGTGGGATTCAGACAATATATATCACTAGACCTTGTAATATACATATTATATATTTATTAAGGTTAATGAATCTACAAATTGGACTACACCATTATAAAATATAGGATGCACCATAGCAGATTGCGTATTATGTCGGTATTTTTCATTTTGAGATAGGGGAGCTTTTCCTCCAAAATATAGCACAAGTTCAATGGAATATGACCAACTCCATTAAAATAACTACGTAACTTAGAAAATTTATATTTTCTTGATTTGTGTATCAAAATAAAGTTAATGGTGTCCTCTTTCATTTGACACTAATATAACAAGATGACCCAGGGCCGACATAATACCTGATATTCTATGGTGCATCACAATATATAAAATGTATGTAATATTATATATAATATAACAAAATATAATAAATTATTGTATGTGGTGAAAACAATTTTGACAAATACATATGTTGGGAGAAGATATCACTTGACCTTGTAACATAAATATTATATATTTATTATATTTAATGAATTTACACTATGCCATTATAAAATATATGAAATTTATATGATATTAACATAACATATATTATAATAAAAATGTGGTGAAGATAATTTTGACAATACATATACTGAGGGAAAATTTTATTCAGTAATTTGAATGTGATTTGGATATATTCGACATTTGGTTGACAAATAAATATTCATAATTTTTGCATTCTATAATATATTACAAAAGGAAATAAAAACATATTTTTACCTTTGATAGCCTTGTAATTTTACTTATTTCATTAGTTATATGATTTATCTGCATTACCTTAGCCATATGTGACTGTCCACCCCAAAGCAGGGGTTAATTTGTGCATGTTCATTTGGAGATATTTATAAATAAGAATATAAGTTTTTTAATTGATTTCTATACTCTTCAAAATATATATGTACTAGTGATGACAATAAATGATGTCATGATGTCCATTTAGCAACAGTTAACTATAATATTATAGTATGGAGATCACTTATTGTGGTTAGTGAGTAACGCATTGATATTATTATTGTTTGTTGCAGTTAGAACCAACAATAAATATACCCATTGTCAGTTATGTATAAATGTTCCATCATCTTGTGGTTCATATGATACTGTTCCCAGAACTCTTTCACTATGCTGGTCCCGACGTAAGTGCGCGTACACTACATACGCGTATCGGGTTAACCCAAAGCCTACACAAATTATATCATTTTTAAAGATCTTGAAATGATGAAGAATCCCAAAATACCAAAACTGCAGTTTCCAGAAATTGACTTTCCTCCGCTCTTGTAGTGTATGGTCACATATATTAATATTGTCAATAGAATTCTATTTGGGTATACTGCTTGCTGATATACTAAAACTAAAGTACTATGTATGGTTTATCTGTCAAAGAAATTTAAATCATTTACCTACCTTTGTCTACTATTCTACTAGTGCCAGTATGTTACTGTGCACTGTTATGGTGCTAAGCTGGTATGCTACCAATGCCATTAGGCTACTGTCATGAGAAATTCCCCACATAATCAGTTGATCACTACTTTTCAAAAATAGTGCCCTCTATTTCACTCGCAGCCTCCAGCCTGATGCTCTTTCATGTAGATGCCATTACTTATCAGTGCTGCATTTAAGATAAGAGCGCGGTAGACTATAGTAATTTAATACCGGGCTTGTCAGCAGGGGATTGTACAATTAACATGCAGCTATTGTCTGTACAGACACTCAACTGCTGGCACTGACCAGGGAGTTAATAGAGACAGCATCGCTACACAGTGATGCCGCAGGGAGGGTGAAACATGGTCTACTTTTTACAAGGCCGAATCAATTAAAAAGGAGTCGCTAGTTCTACACATAAATATCATAAAACGCGACATTATCAAAGAATGGAACGGACAGGGTTTTCTGTGTCATGAACATGGCATGGTATATCAATTGTAGCACTACGCTGGTAGTCTACTAGGTCTGTCCGCCATTTTAGTTTGATTTTGGTATGTTTGGTATTAATTTTGGGTTATTTTTAGCATTTTTTTGAAAAATTGTTTCCAAGAAAAATCTCTGAATCTGTAATTTACCGCAGCCTATGTAGCCAAGGTCATAGGTAATATAGCCCACCGCTGAAACTATGAGGTCACAAAGCTACAGGTTTTATCACTCTTCATAATGATATCAGCCTGGAAGGCACTTTATTTTACTACGATAAGTGACCACAGAAGTGGAATAAGTATATATATAATACTTGTAAATAACAACTTCACGTCGAGTGGCAGTCGATTATCAAATTTGGATTATTTTCATTTCGAATTGAAAGCCGTTCGTATGGGAAAACCGTGATTGCTCTCGGATAAAAACTCCCACTAATAGACCCGACCTAGGATTCGAACTCCAGATCTCCCAATTGCTTAGCTTCATCGCTTCCAAAGCTAATAACCTCAACCCCTTGGCCACAGCACTGGTCATTGGACGAATGCGAATAGTAAATTTACCAATAGGCTAAAATTGTAATGTCAGTGGCATTAGTTCCCCCGATTATCCCCCAGGGGGTATGTACATCCTAATGTATTTACTCCGAGGAGACTTTTCCAACAGGGGATATTTTCGACTGGTTACACCGTCATATGCTAGATGTAGATCCGCAGTTCAAATCATGCATTGCCATTGAAATATTGGATAATGTTACAATAATTATTGGATGTTTTACATGCTATCGGTGTGTATGCAATCGTAATAAATATAGGGTAGGCCTACCAGTGGCGGATACAGGATTTCTCGGAAGAGGGGCCGGGCCCGACATTTGGCAATGACACTGATTTTGCAATCACATTGATCTGGCAGTGACACTATCTAAGCGGAGCGCAACTACAGGTGGCGCGGAGCGCATACTATTTTGGGGCCTGAATACCCCAGGTAGCCGGAAACCGCACTCAGTCCCATGCTTAATTGAGTCCCTCATAATTTATGAAAATCTCAATTTATAGCTAATTTATTTATGGTCTAGCTATAGGCCTAACCTATAACCTTAGGCAAATCAGTCACGGATCTTTGCATCCTTCCACTATCTAAACGAAGCGCCAATTCATTTGGCGCAGAGCGTACCTAAAAAAATATGGTCTAGAAAGGTGCTTAGATGCGAAATGGTGCTATCATTTCTATCTGTTTAATAATGTTTTAAGCCTGTTAAATATACTTTTAACAAGATCCAAATGGCTCAATGGTTCCTTGCTTTTGGCAGTATCACCACTTCAATCAAAGTATAATTACCATCCATTGCATTGGACGTCACGTAACTCGAAGAATGGTTGTCCGATTTCAGCGAAAACATGACAGTATCATTCAGTGCACGACTCTCTATCACATAATCACCAAATAAACCCCAAAATAAGCACATGTTACATTTCAATATGACCTTGACCATTATAATTTTTGACCTTTTTATTTGGTGAGCCATGTAGATCGACATGCCGATTCCAAATAAAGGCAAGTCTCTACGACCTTCAGTTACCAAAGGTCACCGAAAGGTCAACAGACAGTTCCCGAAATGATGAACGCCCCGTAACTCGAGAACCGGGTGTCCGATTTCAGTGAAAATACAACAGTATCATTCAGCGTACGGAGCTGTATCAATATATTACCAAAAACAAAATCTATATTCTGTGTTCGTAACTCCTCAATTAAACATTATTATATGTTACATTTCAATATGATCTTGATATTTTGACTTGATATCACAGCCCCAACAATGCTTTGTTCAAGTTTCATCGAATTTTATCACTTTGAGTGACCTTGAACTCGCGCGAAATAATTTCGGTTCTTGTAACATAATAGATACTAACTATAATGTTCTGTTGAAGATTTCAGCAGTTCTACACAAAATCCAAAACCTCCGATTGCGAGACAGTCTGAATTTTACCAACACTTTCATCTGTTTTTATTCCTGAAATCACGCAATATGAAACAAATAATTTGAATGAGTAAATAATTCCCTTCTCTGAGATGTATTACCCACATAGTTGAGATGAACTATGTTCCTATGGCAACCCAATTTCGTTAGAGGGACAGGTGGATCTTCTAAAATTACGTTTTCACAATATCTGAACGCTTGTGTTAATATTGTCAGATTAATGTATTTGTAATTCAAAGATAACTTACACCTCTTTATGAATAAAACCAACAAAGAAAAACTACTTTGGATAACTTGATTTATTATTTTTTTCAATGAAAACAATGCAGATGCGACATACGGAATTGCGACAAACATAATTATTTTCACACACTATGTTATGTCAAAGAGCATTTTCGATTCTGTCTGTCAGGTCATTTGGGGGACATTTTTGCTCCTACTACGCGGAAAATGTTTCTTTTTCGTTTTTGTTGTGAATCCTAATTAGTATTGGTAACCATTACACTAATATAGGTTTAAATTTATTAATCTTATAATGTTTTAATTTTTGACAGGCGGGAACCAGCTTCGGATCTGGTTCTTCTTTAAATGGATGGGAGCTGACTCTTGCATCACGTTCAACATTCAGCGTAACAAGTCTTAATAACATGAATGATGTCCCTGTTTACAGTGTATTCATACCATCACGATTGATATTGAATGAAATTATTGATCTTTAGTTTATCGTGGACATTTCCCAGAAAATACGCTGATTAATTTATATCTCCACTGAGTCGGCGCATTACCATAACTGTATTATGTAAATATGTAACCATACGCTAATGCATATTTATACCTATGTTTATATACATGTGACTCATTACATCAAAAACAGGGGGTCGTGGCGCATGCACTTTTTGAGAATCTGATAAATAGTATTATTAGTTTTATTACTCTTTTCTAAATTAAGAAAATACTCATTATCTCTCTCTCCCTCTTCAACCCACCAAGCAAGAGAACGAACGAATAATAATGCTCTTCAATTTATAATTATATAGGGCTTCCAATTTGTTCTGAGCCACAAGTAACTGTTCGTTACGTTCACCGTTGCCTGGATTGTTATTGTATACCTCAATAGAAGAAATATTTCCTTATCAAGTCTTTGTCACCTCTATAACGGTCATATGTATTGCGCTTGGAAAAATAAATGGAGACTGATCTGATATTAAATTTACACAGTTCCCACAATCCACTAGGATTATAATTGTTTTGAGTCAATATTTTTTTTTTTTTGAGTCAATAGTTTTTTGAGTTTTGAGTCAACTGGAGGAGGAGTCGAGATAGCCCAGTGGTAAGGGCCCTACTACGCGGAAAATGTTTCTTTTTCGTTTTTGTTGTGAATCCTAATTAGTATTGGTAACCATTACACTAATATA
>JAODAI010162303.1:0-10884 GCA_027575025.1 Scotoplanes globosa | reverse complement strand
AAGTTCACCATAGAGTAGATCTTTGGGGATTATACCATCATCCATGTGCCAGGCGCTGCCTGAGAATAGCATGTACGGAGGGAAGCCTTGCATGAGTAAGAACTGTGTTGCTGGTAACTTTGTCTTGATTGATTATTTTCTTGTCCCTATTCAACGCAGATGTTATATTGATCGATTAGATTTCCGGTTCCTGTATTCAACGCAGATGTTATATAAGCCACCCATGGCAAAGTATTGAAGTATTCTATATACCAGATATGCCACTTGAATATAATCATCATCATTCTATCTTCGAACTCCTGACGTTGCGATCACACAAGTTCAACGTTCTACCAATGCTGAGCTAATCGGTGGGAACCATTACCGTGGTTAAACAATAACCATCAAAGTCACATTGTACTGTGTACAGCCAATCAGCAATGGTTATTATACAAATTAGGTTCTTGCTTTGATCCCCATGGCGCGTATTTATGGGGTTTGGTTTTGCTGTAACTCGGTTAATTGACGTCATATGCAGACGCTTTATACTCATTGGTGACGTATTACAGGATCCGAATTAGATGAAAGGTCAGAGGTCAAATGTCAACTAACAAAGCTACAGTTTATGGCATATGGAGCTTGGTAGTTACCACACCGGGTAAACCACCGGCGGAGCGCCGGCATGATGAAAAAGAGGGCCGCCGTCGGTTTTCAATGATTGGTGTCCTTTCCCCGCTTTGCAATTCATTGAAATAACATCGATTTGATTGGTTCACCTTTTCAACAATAACTGATGAGTTTTCTGTTCCCTTTTAAAGCAGACGTCACATGAGTCACCTAAAGCCTTTCATATAACATTTAAGGAGCCACTGGGCTATAATAATATTGACTTCGTATTCGAACTCCTGACCATGCGATTATAAGTCCAAAGCTCTAACAACTAAGCTAAGCGATTAGGCAAAGGTTACAAGAGCCACCCAAAGCCTTTCGTACAACAGTTAAAGACTCACTGGAGTGTAATCATCTTCAAACCGGATGAGATGCTGGATTGATAGTTTAATTAAGTTTCAACAACAAGATTATATGCATGAGCCACCTTAAGCCTTCGATACACCAGACAGGACCGTTATACTATAGTTTTCATCCGACGCCGGATGCAAAAAATGAAGTTATTTGTGGGTACGTTAGAAAACAGATTCACACAAATATACATTTTAAAATTCTTGGAAGTATTTCAAAAATAATACAATAATTATTATGTACAATTTGTATACAACTTTTTAAGTCAGTTGGTATTTGCAATGATTAGTATATTCATGCATGCCTTCCCATTTTGTATCCTTGATACCATAATACTTTTGTGAATTTATATACACCAGTAATACATATGATTATCTCATTGCATTCCCCAAATTAAGTCAATGATATCAATATTACTTATGAAAATAATATCCAACTCCTTTGCTTCATTTAGTGTAATTCAAACCAGCGTTGGCGCCAGGTTAAAATATTTTACACGAAATGCCCTCTTTGTCTTTTTCTATTTATTTATTTGATATATTTTAGACGGAAAAACGAGAAAGAGGGATTGGATATTTTCCACTTTAAGATGCAAAATCTGTGTTTTCTAGAGGGATTTTCTCTCCCCATCCTACATAATTTTCTCGAATCCAGTCCCAAATGCGCGAATCCCTATTCAATGAATGAATATGTTTCCCGGCCCTTTTTAACGCAGGGGTTATATGAGCCACCAAAAGCCTTTGATATAACAGTTAGAGCCACTGGAATAAATCATCATCACTCCGGACCTAGCGATCATAAGTCCAACGCTCTGTCATTCGAGCTCTAATCGGTCATACAAAGCAGAGTGTATACCTAATTCACAGAGGGTTGGTCTACCGGGCTTGTTGACTCGTGAAGTCAGCTATAAATTATATAATGGCATAGAATCAAATGACACAGATATACGAGTTATATACGTCACAATACAGGCACATAATATCTCAAACCGATATTGAATCTCATCTGGGAGCAATCCCTCATAATCTTCTTTGACACATGAAGAACATTGATGTAATTAATTTACATGCGGTCTTTATGATGTGAATACTGGCGGGCCGCTGGGTGTTGATGATTTTTCCTAATCGTTTTTGACGTATACCGAAGATCATTCAGGTTGAACGTTTATGTTTACAATAGTGCTTTCAATTATTTGATCTAGGCTACCCTCGAGGTTACTGCATTCACAGAGGGGGCGCTCTTTTTGGGGTTCGATGTATTTTTTCCAGATGAAAGTTACAGACGATTTGATGTATGAATAATATTTATAACCCTCTTCAACGACGAGGTTATAGGAGCCACACACAGTCGATGATGCGCCATCATGTGGATTCATTGATTAAGTGTCGTGATCCTTGCCAACACCTTATGTGAGCTACCCAAAGGCTGTAGTATACCAGTTGGAGCCACTGGTATATATGGATTAATTGATTAGATGTCACGACCCTTGTAAACAACAAGCTAGAGCCACTGGAATATAATCATCATTACTCCGTATTCGAACTACTGACCTTTGGTCTTGGTATCTCAGTTAAAATAGTGTTGGACTTGTGATTGCAAGGTCAGGAGTTCGCATGCCGAGTGATGATTATATTCCAAGGGCTCTAACTGATTATCAAAGGCTCCGTTTGGCTCATATTAACTAGAGTTATTCATCATTAATCCATTCATCATTGTAATCCATTCATCATTAAAAAGTACCCTTGATATTGGCGTAACCATTGCTGATTGGCTGACCAACAAGACGATAACTGGCTGATTAACAGACGATGATTGGCTGTTCACAATGCAAACTTTATATTCAAACCCGGTAAGTCCTTTAAATCAACTGAGCTAATCGTTTAGCAGTAGTTTGACTGTCGATTTTGGCAGGAAGGGGTAAAAATATTAAGTTACACATTTGACTTTTTCTATAATTCTGAGCCAATTATGCAAGGCCGCCCACCCCGAGTAAATGGTACACTACGCCACTGAGTTCGTATTAGTAACGGACAATACCTCAACAACCGACGCTGCTGTATGGTCCCAACTTGCATAATTATCAGTTCAATCCCAAAATATGAGCCAAAATATGGGCCAAAAGATGGCATTATATTCAGCTGATAAAAGTCATGAACAAAGATTGCGTAGCTATGGATGAGTCTTCGATTGATGGATTAATACCGTTTTAAGAATCTTATCAACAGAGCCTCTCAAAACCTTTCAAATGTTAGTTAGAACCACTGGAATATAGGAATATAGTCTATTGGATATCCAACACCAATTTGGGTATACAAATGACCGCAGAAAGCAACACTAAACAAGTCTCAGTAGTCAATTGATTGATTGCTTGATTAGGCTTCCCATCCCTCTTCAACACAGGTTAGTATTGATTAAGTTTCCTGCCCTATTCAACGCAGAGGTTACATGAGCCACCCAAAGCCTTTGGTATACCAGCACATATTATAGCCACTGGAATATAAACATCCCTCCGAATTCGAACTCCAGACCTTCCGACGACGAGTCTCGCGCTCGATTAACTGAGCTAACCGGTCAGACACAGATATTCAGTTTAAAACACAAACATCATAATAAAGACAGATAAACTTCAATTTGGTAATTAAATTATATTATAAAATTGATCTGTAGTAGTCTATAATATAATATGTAGTAAAAATATGAACCTCATGGAAAAATATTTGAAGTTATAATATAAATATAAATTAGCTGATTAAAATAAATATAGGTAGTAGATTAATCTGGTTTAATTCAACGGGTCGTTCTTAAAACGACTCCTTGAAAATCATAATTTATTAAACAGTAAAATGACGTAGACCGATATAGTAAAAGGTGGGTAAATAATAAATGTATTATTTGGTGTAGTGTAGTATTATATAAATGAAATTTGTGTTTATTTTTGGCACGTGCAGCTACATATAAATATACATTATTTGGTGCCAATTGATGTTATCAAGATGTTATACATAAACAAGCACGATTCATTAATGTTATGCATTGATTTTTCGTGTATCAACATTTTCCATTTTCATTTTTTTGTTGTAAAAATAGTCGATTCCTATTTCTTACCGTAAAATGTGCTGACATTTTTTACAAAACCTCGACAACAAGCTTTAGCATATGGGATTAATTGTAACATCGTCTAGATGGAGTAAAACATACATACTGACATACGTGTTTGTGTGTTCGTTATTAAGTCGAAAATCGCACAAAATATGACCACAGTATTTGCATATGCGATTCATATTATTAATATGGTATATTGAAAGTGAAAAACCTGTGACATTGTTCACATGTGCGATTGATGACTAGTAAAGTACAATGGATCAATTATGAGTACAATTGAGCAGTTTACGCTCTGAAATGTTAAGTCTCAATTTGGAAAAATAAAATCCATTTTGAAAATGCGTGGTTATAATGTAGATTTGTGTATAGCATCTTTAAGGCATCACTTCCTACTAAATAATATATGTGCAATGGCTTAAAAATCAATTATCACAACCGACAATAGTCGTCAATTCATTCGTATATACTATATTTGGTATTCGATTAAAACAAGTATGGTGCGTTTACTGCCTCCTGTGATCCAAGTCCCATGCTTGAAGCAGTACGGGGAAGAACCTCATATTTGTCTTCCCGATTCTTTCGCTCATTGCGGCCACCATCTCCTCACTTTCGTATGTCTCATCTAAACAATTGAGGGCGTCAACACAATTCGCAGTACCGATCTGTTCTTCCAAATAATGTCTCAGATATTCCACCTTTTCTTCAACGGATACACTTTTGTCGTTGTCATTTGGCGTTCCACAGTGCATCACTTTTGCGATTTCCATGGTTCTGTTGAGCGATGTTGGCGTTGAAACGACTGAATCATGACAACTTTTGACACCACCAGTTGATTCCTTTTGATTGGTGCTATTTTCAACGACTGTAGCTTTATCAGATTTTTTAGTAACCTCAATACCATTTTCGAAAGTGTCCTGGACCTTGGATGTTTCAGTATATTTGCCATTTCCATTGAAATAGTTTTCCTCGACACCAATCTGCAATTCGCTCCTTGGAGCCTGTTCTACCAAACAACCTCTCTTGAAAATTTCCTCCACACATTCGATATCATTTTCCAGTTTTGTATAAGTACTTCGATTTAATTTAGTCGCCTCTTTTGCTTTATTGTTGGTCAATGCAAGCACAACATACGTTTCTTTGCAACTAATATGTTGCTTAGATACCTGTGTTTGAGCAATGGGATGGTGGTCGGCGGGACTCTTTGTCGAATCTGTTGGCACATTTGTTGACGGTGTGTCCTAAATTAGAGAAGAAAATAGTATGCGATTATAAAATAGCCACAACTTCCGTCATGATGTAGGAGTTGTAGGTGACAATATGTTTTAACATTAAAAAACCAGACATAAATCAAATTCGGCGGCGGGAAAATACTATCAATACAAGATTAAAATTAAAATAAATGCCTAATTGCAGCTATTTGATAATCTTGATTGATTAATTAAGCATTTTAATTGGCCTTTTCAATGGCATATATTACATGGGCTACACAAATCAATGGAATTATATATTTTAATTACCTATACAAAATAAAATGATATGCATGAATTACCTTGTATTGTTTGCCCTTCTTTATACCATTGCATTTGACATCTTTTTCCACATTACGATAAAGATGGTCTGGTATCGATCGCTTTCTATTAGAAACAGTTCTCTCTCCCGACATGTTAGGATAGTTTCGGTTTTGGTATTTATCTGTCAAACGTTTGCTTTCTCCAATGTTGGCCACTGTTGGTTTGTTGGCTCTTTGATCTTCCTTGTTACCCATTCGATGATGTTTGCTCTTCTGGTTATGGTTCGATTGTCGTTTGACCGAAACCGATACCTTCCTGAAAGCACTAGTGATCTTACACATCTTCGCGTCGTCTATCTGTTTTGGTGATACCATTGGTGGACGTGCAACGTTCGTGCTATCCACAGCGTTACAAGGTGGAGATTGTACTTTATCGTGAACTTTCGAAGACATTTTTGAAGGGTTCTTAGAATGTTTTGAAGAGATATTTGAAGATTTCGGCGAGTTTTCGCAAACTTTTGAGGAGCTTCTGGGGAACGGAAGATAACGATCTGCTTTTATGTACCTGTGCTGATCGGGACTCGATGAAGTTCCACCCAGCCGATGTCGCACAGCGGCTGTTCGCGTGACGTTACCCCCTCGCTTCGCGTTTCGTGACGACTCCTGGCGTGTTAAGTCACATGTCATCGATTCGTGTTTTCGATTGGTGTACGATGTGACGAAAGGTCTCATCGCAGGTACCTGTAGAATCTGCAGAGCGGATGGGCGTTTCTCCGGCCTCAGTCGCAACAAAACGGAGACCATGTCTACCATCAACATACTGTATGCTCTGTAAAGTAGATTGATTGATGTTATTTATCAGTTAATTTGAATAATGCATATTTAATAATCAGTATCATTGATTAGTTGATTCACGCGGCCCTATTCAATAACAGGGTTATATAGAGCCACCCAAACCCTTTGCTATACTAGTTAGTGCTACTGAAATATAGTAGTCATCATATGTTAAAACCCCGGACATTGTGATCAAAATCATAGTCACACATCATTAAAATCGACAAATAAGTGGAATAATCCATAAAATATTAATATTAAGTTTTTCTCATACATGTTATTGTTATATTATTATTTTTCAATCAAAACATGTTTGGTTGACTCAGAAAGTCATATTTTAAGGAATATTTGTTGATTAATACAAAGTACATATTTTGAAATTGTAATGTCATTTTTATCGACTTTTTCTTCCTCAAAATGCACGAAAAAGCACGAGTTAAAATATCCATTGTTTTATAATTTTTGTCCGACTTAGGAAACTAATATGACAAACGACAGCTAAAGGTGCCCTTATCAAGACATGTCTTAAAATACATTTTCATTTGTGGTGGTGACAGCCTACATTAGGGGTGATGTTCAAACCCCCGACCTTGCGACTACAAATCCAGCGCTATATCCACTGAGCCAGCCCTCTGTAATTCCGTTTTAACTAAAAAAATATTGAATGATTGATTGGCGTCTGGCATACCAGTTATGGACATTGTAATAGAGTCATCTCACGGGAATTAACCGCCATGCGATCATACATGTAATGCCAAGTCCATTGAACCAATCAGTCACATGCAGAAACTTTCATATATCAGTTAAAGAAATGTATTGATTATAGGGTGCAACAAGTTTGTACATAATGGGAGTTGATATTGTAGAGCAGAAAATTATCTACAAAATGCTTCAAACTAGAATCAAATCGGCCATTCCGTTATCAACATATTGATGTTTGAAGTTTTCAATTTCGAAACGCCATTTAATTAAAGATTTTGACATTTCATACATCAATATATTGAGAACGGAATGGCCGATTTGACTCTAGTTAAAGCATTTTGTAGATAATTTTCTGCCTATATAATATCAATTAACATTATGTGCAAACTTTTTGGACCCTTTCTTTCATGGCCCTTTTCAATGACGAGACAGTTATATAAGCCATCCAAAGTCTCAGACATGCTAGTTAGAACCACTGGAATAGTCATTATTGAGTTGAACGAACATATTGGTTGCTTATGTTCCCCTACTCTTTATGACGCACATATTATATGAGCCATACTAAGTCTATGATGTAACAGTTATAACCACTGTAATAGTCATTATTATGCTTACCTAGTATTTGAACGTCTGACCTTGTGGTTCCAAGTCTAATATGTTACATCAATTGAGCTGAACGATCAGATTGGTTGCTTATGTTCCCCAACTCTATAAAGACGCACAGGTTATATGAAACACCCAAAGCCTATGATGTATCAGTAAGATCCACTAGAATATAATCAAGATCATGGAAGTGCATACATGCCGGATTTGAATAAGTTACCTTACGATTATAGCTCAAATTAATTAATTAATTAATTAATAAGTTTCCTGGCCCTTTTCACCGCAGTTGTTATATGAGCCACCCAAGGCCTTTCATAAACCAGTTAGAGCCACTGTAATATAAACAGAAGCTCTACACGTCGATGTAAAATATGAGACAATTGATTGGTTGATTTAGAGATCCTTGCTCCTTTCAAACAGGAAGGTTATACTAGCCATCGAAAGCCTTTACGATATTATATAATCATAGACAAGAGTTAAGAATTAGGAGTTTAGCTTCGGTTGCGCCAGTTAGTGCAGGCAGGGCTGATTTTCTGAAATGAAATGAATAGGTTTCATGACCCTTCTCAACGCAGTGGTTATATGAGCCACCCAAAGCCTTTGATATACCAGTTAGAGCCACTGGAATATAGTAGAGGGGACACTTTAAACTACCTCGTCTCAAATACACAACGTTGCGATTAATGTCAGAAATTCCGAATATATATCCAACTGGTATGCACTACACACGAAACGAAGAATTGTTGTCCGGCTATATTAGCTTTTATTTTTTAGTACCAAATGCTATGTATAATATACTTCATTTATTTGTTCCCTTTAAGATCAGATACATATATAGATTGCATTGGAAGTTCAAAGTATGAACACCACACACGCATGTGCACCGATCCACTTTTCAACGAGTGTAACGTGCAGAAGCTCTGTAGACTACAGTTCTAGGATTGTAGACCTAAAAAAATATGTGCATTTGTAATGACGTAATAAATAGACCTTCTGCGTGTGACGTCACTTCACTGAAAAGTACACTGTGGATAGAGGTTAATAGATAGACCAATGTTTTTTACAATAATGAACCGTTGCTGGTTGGCTGTACACACTACACATGCGATGTTGCTCGCTTGTTGTTTAATCGCCACCATGGCCGCCATTATTAGGTTTCTCAATAATGGGCAGAACCTCTATAACAGCATTCCTCCTGGCGATTCCTGTGGATACAATGTTACAATTAGAATATCGGCTGAGAAAGATAATGACAACTATATTAATCTCACCCTGTTATTGGTGGATAAACCCCGCCAACGATGCGGACAACTAAGCTGGAGAAATCGTTGGCTTCAAACGGATGACGTAGGCAGACGAGTTCATAGAGGATGCAGCCCAGGGCCCATATATCGCTCCGCTCGTTGTATCTGAACAAAATAGTCCACGAGTTAAAGAATGATCTAGAATGCATTGTGATATGATATTGACCTAAATAAGTTCACAATTGTGTGGCGTTGCGCAACGGTATAGCATCCGCCCGCAACGAGGGAGACTGAATAGTAAAATAGGGGGATAACTATTCTTAAAAAGTTCCCAGATGATGCAGCGGCCCCAGATATGGTCCCTCTCCTTATATATGAGGACCAAGCAGTCTGAATTCACGACTTGGAAAATAGAATGCAAGTATCCCGATTATGTTGACCTAGATAAATTCACAAATCCACACCAAGGCTTGACGTTTGTAAAGACATAAAAGGCTTGGCGTTTGTAAAGACATCCAAGGGAGGAAACACCAGTTTCGTACATTATAAACGTGGACAATCCGCCAAACGAGGATGTCCTCGTTTTTCCTACCCATGTCATCATGATCCTAAATACCTTTAAAATAAATTCAACAAATGTAAAAACGTGGACCTGCAGGTGGAGGTGTATTCGAGGTACACGGTTAGTGTGCATTTTGTGTATCGCATGTCCACGTTGACCGGTAAATATGACACACACCGGTCCACGGTTTCATGGTCTGAACACAGGGTCAAGATGAGGTCCACGATTGGGGGTTATACAAATATGTGTGCGTGGACAGCAGAATATCATCGGCCTGCACGTCGGGAGACTGAATAGTGATTCCTTGTCCACGTGGGTTCGAGATCAATGTAAGTTGTCATACTAAGACTTAACATATTTGTATGTTACCTTCAGCTTGTTTGATGTCTGTTAAACACGATTGATCAATAAATGAACTATTTGCTTATTAAGTTCCAATGCCCTTCAAGAACGAGTTGCAAATATGAATAGGCGATTATCAAGAAGGGGAATATATATGTATATCCTTATCCTTAACAAGTTCATGGAAGCAGCCCATTGTATCTAAACAACAGTCGACATACCTATCGATTATGTTAACCTAAACCAATTCAGAAGTCTGTACTTGAAAATATTCTTGAACATTCAAGATATAACGAGGAGCAATTGTGAATATTGATTGATCGATTATTTTTCTTGAGTCTTTTCAACACAGGGGTTATAAGAGCCACGTGAACCTCTTTGATTGAACTAGTTAGAGCCACCGTATGATTCAAAATAATCAACATCAAAGGTCCAACACTCCATCGACCAAGCTAACTGGTTCGAAAATGATTGCTGATTCGGAGACTGGTTAAACCGTTTGATAAATATATCAGCAATACACTTAGTCTCGATTGCTTCTATCTACTAAAGTGTATATTGATTAATTGATTGATTCGGTTTCATGACCATTTTCAACAAGCTTATATCGATGGATTATGTTTCCTAGCCCTATTCAGCGCATATGTCATTTGAGCCACCAAAAACCTTTGACATACCAAGTTAGAGCCACTGGAATATAAACATCATTCCGCAATGGAATTGCCGACCTTCCGATCACAGGTACAATGATCGATCAACTGAGCTCACGTCGTTGATAGTGATTTCTGGTTCGGAGAATGGTGAAATCGTTTGCCCCCGGTATCCCTAATGCAGGTGTCAGTGTGAATCTTCACCCTACCCCCCTCAAACTTAGGTCAATATTCACAGTGAATCTGCACCTAATACAAGTAGATGCAATGTGAATCTTGAACTAATGAACTAGTGATATGTAGTGAATCTTTAACTAATATATTCATATAAAGTCA
>JAODAI010162192.1:0-10885 GCA_027575025.1 Scotoplanes globosa | reverse complement strand
ATAACTATCCACGAAATGTATAATATGCACAAAGAAGCAAATGTACTAAATGTGCGCAGAAATCAATATATATATATTTAAGTAACAATCCCACTGTTTGTATTAATATTTAGGTCTAGACTTCTATTGTATTGAACCTAAAACCACGGTGGTGGTTTCGATATAAGTTTGAACCGTGACATTAACAATGCGTGGTCGAACAAATGGTCACACCCGTGTATTATCAATGTACCAGAAACGTCACACCAAAATAAAGGCACTGTTTTACAAATAATTCAATTGATTACATTTTAGTGACAGATACAAGACATACTTATTCATATTTCCATATGCGATAATTTGTCATTTAAATACAGGTAACATAATCTACAACGCGTCTTTCTTGTTTTGGCTCATTTAGACAAAATAGCAATCATAGTCATATATTTTACTAATTTCTAAGACAATACTAAAATAATGACTGCCCAATGAATATACTGCATATAAAGAAATTAAGACGATTTTTATTTAATACAAGTCTATTTTTATGATTATACATGCATCACTGTCATTATCCGACAACTTGGCTTTATACGTTACATTTTCACAAAACACTAAAAATAAAAGGAATACTATTATTAACGTTATGATAATTGGATCAGATAGGTTTATCGACATCATTCCCTGTGTAAATTGACAAGAAATAGTCATAGTCAATAAGAAGGATATGCATAATAAAGAAATAACTATAGCTAAGTTAATATATGAGAAAAACAAAGACACGGATATACCAAATAATTACCATGTTTATAGTACACATTATAATATTGTATGTTTAATAGGTATACAATAGGACCAATATATTAAATGTATCTTAAATGTATACTCAAAACATATATACACTATTTAAACTGATAACATTCATTCTCCCACTGTATATACTGGGAGATTGGTAACATGTAAATTAATTGATTGATACAATTTCATAACCACGAACTTCCATCCGTCATCAATATTACTATTTGGCCATAATATTATGCCAGAGGCTTCCGTTATTTGATGAACATGTACTGTTATGATGTATTCAAATCTAATTCGGTACTCCATGTACGTATTGCTAGATATTTGACTTGTATCCACATGTTACTGAAATATTTTCAAATAATTACTGATATTACTAATTAATTTACCGCTATCTGTAAGTGTTTTTCGATATCACTAATTATTATTGTTGATATTACATACTATTTTTTATATAAACAAATAAATGAGTGATACAGTCTATATGTATAATGTAATTGCCAATATAACGATTGATTAGTGGTATCATTAATTCAATAAGTGGTATTAATAATTCATTTTGACATAACGGTAATTGATTTTTTTTATATCCATAATTAAATTATTGATACCACTAAATAATTACCGACATCACTAATTTGGGTCGTTATTAATATCACTAATTGAATTATTGATATCATTTTTTATGAATTAGTGATATTTTTTAATTATTTGTTGATATCAATAATGTAATTAATGATATCAAAATTCAATAAGCGATATCTTTAAATCAATTATTGATTTCACTAATTCACTGAGTGTGTGATATATTATTCCCGAATAAAAGGTAAAATAGCTTACCGGCAAGCCGTTTTACTTTTATACACGAATTGTTGATATAAAGAAATAATTACCGATATCACTAATTTAATTTTTAACATCAATAACTCAGTTACTGGTATGAAAAATAATAACCGATATCACTAATGTATTATTGATAACAATAATGCCATTAATAATATCAATAATTCAGATATCATACCGCTCGTTTATTTTTTATATCCGTATTTCAATTACAGATATCAACAAATAATTACCAAAATTACTAATTAATCATGCATAGAAAATAACTAATTGAATTATGGATATCAATAATTGATTTATGGATATAACTAATTAATTATTAATATTGCTTGTTAATATCACTAATAATTTAATTATGGATATCCATAAATTAATTATTAGTGATATCTGTAATTCCCGAATAAAAAGTAAAACGGCATAGCAAGCCCATGTGAGCTCATGTGGTTAATACCTGAATAACATGGAAATGTCCATATGGGAATGCCCATATGGGCTTTTTTACCCATGTGGGACCATGCTATGGTGCGCCCGTATGGGCGCAGTACTTAGTGGTATTTACCGGTATGCGGTATACTTATGTTGGAATAAGATTATTATTTTGTCAAGTTCCAAAACTTTATTTAAACAACAACATTTATATTGTAACATATTATATAAATCATTTGTATAATAATTAAATAAAATATAATTAGCGATAATTACGAAAATAGTGATGTAAGCAAGATATCGCTGTGAGGATATCACATAGACTGTTAACATCATATACGTGGTCCCAAGGAATATACAATGAAACATTAAATAAGGGTGCACATACTAAATTATTCAGTTTTACTTTTAAATTAGTAACAACTAGTTGTTTTTAATTAAGTTTAAGTGAAATTAGTGTTACTGTATTACTCGATTTGATATGGGTGAAAGAGCATTCCATTCAATAGGACCGGAGAACTAAGCATTTCGTTTAATTTACAAAAATGTACACTAATTCGCGTCAACTCTAGTATGATATGTATGGTTATGTTAAGTAAAATATTAATTAAAATGTTCCACGACCATGTCTTTCGGATATCAAAGCAGGGAAATAGCAGATTGGTAAAGTGAAGTATCAAACTATTTAGAATATTACAACGATTGAATAACGGTCGAAACGGTATAATATAATGCGATCTACCAATAACTCTGATGGCCCGCTTTTACAGTATATTAATGTTATAGCATGAGAGCGAAGTGTATTATCTAGATCTCCAAATCATTGCGCCTGTAAGATAGGTATTACAGAATAATAACATTATAAGCATAGTAATAAGAGCACATCTAGTAACATGATCCTTAATCCTATAAAGAACACCAATATATTTTGAGATTTTATCGCAATATGATCGATGCATGATGCATTTTAAAATCAATTGCAACATCGAAAAATTAATTACTAATATTGCTTGTTAATATCACTAATTGAATTATGGATATCCATAAATTACTTATTAGTGATATCTGTAATTCCCGAATAAAAAGTAAAACGGCTTAGCAAGCCCATGTGAGCCCATATGGTTAATACCTGGGTAACATGGAAATGTTAGTAGATATAATGGTAAACTAACCATACATAATTACTGTCGTAACTGGCGTTGGGTCAATCGACGACGATGATAGCCAGAAGTCTCGGCTGGAGATGTAACGGTCCGTATTGAAAGCTGCATTCAGACTCGGACAAAACAAATAATACAACTTAGTGGGCACTTGCAATGCTGATATAGATCATGTTATATGATTGACATGTTATCAGTGTCCTAGATCTATATTAGCGTTACAGTGGCTACTAACTTGTATTATTTTTTATAGTTTTCACGGAAGATTACGGAGTACGGACCATTGCTTCCCCCATTGAGACTTCTGGCTACTTGTTTAAACATCTCCTTCGTCGAATGGCCCACCGACAGTTACAGTGAAAACTCATAGACTATCTCACTTAGGTATAAATATAATGGAATGGTACATAAATTACATTATCCCAAAAGTCACGCCCACTCCTGGTCCAAGATGTCACTGTATGTGTAATTTAGACGGTGATCGTTATAATATAAACAGGTGGACTTCTAAGTAAAGCAGAGTCATCAACAGATTCGAACATATTTTCAAGCAATCAATTACATATCTTGCTATTATCTAACATGTAGCCTCTACACACGTACATCTGCAGACCCAAATGTGTTACAAGTAATTTGGTAAAGCAATAGCTATAAACGTGGCTGCTGGCCAACATAGTCATATCACTAATTAGCCGAATATACTACTGTATTCAATTACATATACGAGTGACGCCCACCTCACACAATAACGACCTAGGAGTACAGAGTATTAACCAAGCTCCAAACTCGTACAGTTAAGCATAAATCGAGAAAGAAACACGTATATCACAAAAGTAGTATATATGACCAACTTCCAATGGTCTCTTAACATAATTCCCATAACACATATATAAATCAACCTAACTCCCATAGAAAAGAGAAATCTCACTGCCAATAGCTGACATAAATGCACTAATAATACAGCAGATCCACTACAACGGTTGTATAACAAATACAAGTTTATCTGGAAAGGTTAAATCTTCAAAGTCACTAAAACAGATTTCAACATAAATATTAAAATTAATCATCTGTCACATGCAGTTGCATCAACTTCCGCATTCTCAAGTAGGTCACCTGTATACAGTATTGTCGGTCACTCCTTTCCATTTTTGTTCTTCAAATTTTATAATTATTGGGCATCCAGCTTTGACAAACATACGTTTTTCCGGTCTCCGTTATAGGTTTGTAATTATCTATGTCACATTTTTTTAAATGTTGTATTGATGTCGCATAATTATATGTGAGTAAATTTGAACATTGGTCCTTGAAAATAGACAATTACTAATCATAAACTGACTCTAAACTGATCTAGCTGTAGCTGTATTCTGAAAAAGCATTTCCTGTATAGCATCTTGCAGGTTACATGATCTGAGGTTATGTTGTTAATATGTATGATACACTGATACATGTAGCATTACTACCGAGCGATAACTCCTAATTGTTCTGACAGACTTCCCTTCGTCAAACAACAATTTGACAAAAGTAGAAACCCGCTCTAGAGAAGCTGAAGTTGGAGCAACTTCGCACCCTGAGCACCACTCCCTGAACCTTGAAAGTCTAGAATCATAAGTTCTGATAGTGGATGTTCTTCTCGCTCGGGTTGCCAATGAGGCAACGTCCATATAGTGTCTTTCCCAAGAAAATATGTCGAGATAACCAACAGCAGAGCTATCAAAAAGATTGGAAATGATCCATTATTCAAAATTAAGGCTCATTTCTAATACGTGTTCATGCTCACAGAAGGGTGAATTGGTTCAGTGATAGAGTGCTCGCCTAGTGATCGCTTGATAAAGTAAAGGTCGCTGTACCGATGCTCAATAACATCGTTTCAGATTCATTGCCAAAAATGTGGGGTGCGTGCGATTACCGGATAGTAGTGGTTCATAATTAATCATCGCCTCTTCCTCAACATTTGGGAAAATAGCCAAAGACTGCAGATATACATTATCGTCTGTCATACCTACCTCGACATATCTGGTCAACCACCTTAGATGACCATCCATTATCACATCTGAGGGCTCCCGTGGAAAGCAATGAGTATGCACTGATTCGGGACTACCCTAATTAAAGATGACATTAAATAAATGGGGACCGTCATTATAAATGTCGGTTTCGGAAGACTATTTCCGGGTTCTTTGGGATTTTGGCTTATTGGAGATCATACAATTTTCAATGGGGTCACGCCGACCTCGTAATATCTGGTCGTTTGTCGAAGAGAGCGCAGGACGAAAATCCGGTAGCCATCCATGATCGTCGCGGAACACATCGGATTTCTAATAATACTATACAACTATCAATTAATATTTTGTATGGTTAATGATATAGAGAGGTGTCAGAAAGTAGTATTTAATCTGGCAGGACGTCGCTTACTTCTTCGAGTAACATTTGTGAAAAATTGTTTTTCAAAATTTGGAAAAGGAACCTTAGTCACGAACTACAATGAGTGTATATTGACATGGGCAGAGATTCGCTCCCGCTCAGTTTAACTGTATTGTGCATATCGTAACACTACTATGCAACATCGGTCTATGTTAGTGAATAGGAGTAACTTGAGATCTGATCATTAAATGCAGAGATTCGCTCCCGCTCAGTTTGACTGTGTTGTGCATATCTTAACAATACTATGCAACATCGGTCTATGTTAGTGAATAGGAGTAACTTGAGACGTTATCATTAAATTGCACGACAATTATTACCATGATAGTGGCATTCCCTGTATTTTGAAGAACATGAGATCCAATAATCCCTTCACTGGGTAACAAATAGCGACAGGTGGTGGTATTGGCGACACGGTCCAGAGACTGTTCGGTAGCATTGTACGCTGTGATTTGGTTGTTATCGATTGAAATGTCGGCACACGCACCTCCGGTTGACAGCCAGACAGTTATACATACATCTGCTGCGACGTTATGACTATTTATGGGAAAGAAAATCCCATAAAATACAGGGAAAACGATGGTATTCGACGTAGTTCCTTGAGATGGAGAGATTACCATAGACATTCGGTAACTTTGAAGTGGAAATTGAGCAACAATTATTGGTTTCGATGAGTTGATTCGTAAGTTTCCAGTTAATGTTGAATTAGATGTCCAGTGTTCACCTTTATCAAGCGTGGTGTCACTTTCTACATCAGACTCAAAGGACACAAACTTAATGATTGTATCATTATGTATTGATAACAACTTCACGAGATATCCACCTCCCTCATTTGATATCGACGTCAAAGAGTATTTTTTACCGCGCTGGGATTCGGGCCTAGAGCATTCAGCAAAACTATCACGACCGGAGCTGTAAATGTTTACCCTGTGAGTACCAAACAAAACTAGAATTGGTTTATCGGCATGGACATGTGTTCCGGTGGGGTCATATGACATTCCTTTATAGAAGGACTCATATTTGTTCAATGTTATTGTACCATTATCTGTGTTATTAAATGTGATTACAATTGATGTGTTATCTTTCACGGCTACTATACCAAGTTGAGATATCGCAGATAAATTCCAATATGTAATTACCCAGTGATCGTTGGTCAGATCTTCGATGGGTGCAATACGCACGGCCCCCGAGCGTTTATTCCCTGTGACACAACGCCAGAAAGTATACACTACCACCGATTCATTTGCGGCCACCACTATGGTTGAATTGAGAGAGTCAATTGGCCGGTTGACATTATCCGGGATATCATCGAAACTAATATTTATAAACCGACCTTCGCCTGCCTTAAGGGTGAATGTAGCAATTGTTTGATTCGATCGATGAGGATAGAACACGGTGACGTTTGTGAAGCTGCCAACTGATCCAGTTCCAACATAGATCTGTGCGACTCCATCAGTGTTGCCACACGTCTCCGGCAAGAACATGAAAGCATACTGGTCACTAATCGGCGATATGTCTGATGAAAAATATGACATAATATGAAGATTTCCATAACATTTTAATATTATACACATTTGTATAACCAGCTAAGGCACACCATATTCCGATATGATGTATAACATGCATTCATTATAAATATACGTATACAACTCCAAATAACATAATAAACATTGAATACAGCAAGTCGGACAATTGCATATTACATATTAAGTATTATACAACTAATGCATGGTTATGAGTGCAATGTGGCAAGATATTTCATGAGTTGAAATATTGCGGTGGTTCCATTCAACGAGGCGGAGTCCAGTTGAATGGAATGACTGCGATCTTTCAAAGAATTAAATATTATGCCACATTGCACGAATACACACCATTCATTATTTGTTTTATACAACACTTTTTTTATTTTTAATGATTAAATCGCGTAAAATATCAATGTTTATGTGTCGAGGTTTTGTTTTTGTTTCGTCGTCCGATAGGCCTAAGCTGTTGTTAAAGTAGGGAAGTAATAAATGATCCCCTTTATTCACCCAAAATCGGCACTAGTATTGGCACAGCGTCCGGTTAAACTGTACAGTTAAACATACACATAGCTGGCTATCGCGAGGATAACATCTAAAAGAATGTCTGTGACTTTATGCCATTTTCTTTGGAGCAGGCCACATTTGTATGATATTGGAATAGCTATCAACCCATACCAAAAAGTGTGTATGTTGCCATGTACAGTTGTATTTGGGGGTTTCCTTTATTTCCGTTGGATTTCACAGATTGTAAACTGTTTTATTCCCTAACTTTTTATTTTAACCTTGCTGTATTTTAAATTGTCTCCTGTCTGCTATTGTTTCTACATTTTATGGAACATTTTATTACGTTTGTAGCATTGCTTTATAATTTGAGTGTTTATAAATGTATTTCCATGTAGCCTAACCGAGCTTATCTGTATATATAGCCTAGCCCCTTTTTCTCAACTGATGCGCATATGACCATGTTGTAGCCTAAGCGAGTCTACCATACTTCCATCACTGTTCACGAACCTAGGAAACTACGCCATTCTGCTCCTTCCGGACTTTTTCCACATTGTCATATTATTCTATGCCATCTTCTAGAATGCAAAAGGCCACACTCAGTCTCATGCCGCTGTTCATCACATGTCATCTCAATCTCAACTATGATTGCAGAATAAACATATCTTTTTCGGGAAGCTTGGCCAATGACCCGGTAACTTTTTCATGATTTTCTGCTTCAACAAATGCTACAACCCTGCATGTTGTTGTAAACTGCATAGCGCCTTCGCCCACAATCATTATTGTTACTTAGCTCCGGTGATATCGCCATTAATCCTCCCCCCATAGGATATCATTTTATAGGCCAAAATATCCCTCTGGAGTTTGACAAAAACATGTTAATCCAATCAAAATATAATTTTCTGTGACTCTTGTGACCTTTGGCATCATCGAAATTGTTTTAACGAAATTGTTTTCCACTTTTCAAAGTCTTCAATATGATAACCAAACATGAACTTTCCCTACTTACAGACCTGCTACCCTACACCAACATGTAAATTATTCAAACCAAACACTTAATCAAACCCTTAATTCTGCCCACCTTTCAAATTCTGAATTGCTCACATCCTCTGAATCCAGCGATACAAGCAACCCAACTCCACATATTTAAAACTTCTTCAAACTCCTAAATATGAATTGCCAAAGTATTCGATCCAACCTATCAAATTTCTTAGCCTTGGTTGATACTCTTTCCCCCGATGTCATTGCTGTGACCGAAACTTGGTTGAACCATGATGTCCTTTCTTCTTAAATTGTTCCACACGGCTACAATCTTATCCGAACATACACTCTAAGAAAACGAGTGAGAATTCGCTCTTTGAGGAGTGCAGACAGGGATCACTCCTTAAAGAGCGAATTCTCACTCTTAAGGGAGCGAGAAATTGCTCTTTAAGAGTGAGAATTCGTTCTTTACGAGTGAGAGTTCGTTCTTTACGAGTGAGAATTCGCTCTTTTAAGAGTGAGAATTAACTCTCTAAGGAGTGGTCCCTGGCTACACTTCTCAAAGAGCGAATTTTCACTCGTTTATTTTTAGAGTATATCGGAACACTGGTACTTGTGGTGGTGGCATTCTCCTCGTAATCAGGCAAAACCTTATATTTCAAGAACTCAACCTCAAAGTTGATTTCGGAACTGCCTGGGCCTCAGTTAGCCTCGAGGGTATTAGCCCACTCATTGTATGCATTATCTAAACATCACAATTGACGGACATTACATGCAGAACTTTAAAACTATCCTTGATCAACCCCTCTGAAATTCTAACCTCCCGTTAGTTTGTGATTTTAACATGTTGGACATTGACTGGTCTCACTTCCAGGTAAAACCTGGTGGACGTTACTCGACTATTGGTAATTACCTGCTTGACATCTGTATATCAACCTTCCCCAAATAGTTTACACAACAATATCCTTGACCACTGTGTTACATCAAATCCCTGTACTATTGAAAATTTCTAGATAATTTCTGGAGTCTGAGGTCATGATGCCGTTTTAATCCACATTATGTTTCGCCCATTCCGTACCAAAAACCACATCGGAAAATAGTATTTATAAAGAAGGCAGACTATACTAAAATTTCTGATGACATCGAATCTATCTTAAATTCCCCTCAAATTAACTAGGAGACCATGGATATGAATGATCTGTGGTCCCAGTTCAAGACATGTATTAAAAATTACGTGGTTAAAGAATATCCCACAAAAATACATCACTTCTAGATTCGGCCCACCATGGATAACACATGCTCTTACAAAAGCTATCAAAAAGAAGCAATGTCTGTTACAATAAAGCCAAACTTTCAAACAGCTTCAAAAATTGGGATGCTTTCACTATTTAAGACGTCAACCAGTGGCTTAGCGTGGCTTAGCAATGGCTTAGCGTGGATAATCAGTTGTCTCACTAATATAGGAAGCAGTTTACACTGTTTAATAATATTCAGTCGGGAGTTATGGATGCCACATGTGGCGTTCCACAGGGTTCTATTTAGGGCTTTTGTTATTTATTATGATATTTGCAATGTCTCCAATAATTGTAGTGTTGTTTTATTTGCTAATGATACTAATATATTTTTCTCAAATAGTGATCCTGAGGAACTTCAAACAATTGCATCCAGTCATTTAAATAAATTTTACAACTGGTTTTCTTCCAATAAATTATCTCTAAATTTTGAGAAAATTAAGTACATTATTTTCAGTAATAGCATTAACAATTGTAACTTTCAAGTTATTATGAATAATACATGCTTACAAAATTTAAAAATATATCATGTCTAGGAGTTGAAATTGACTCGCGACTAACATGAATAACCATGTTGATCTAGTTGATCTAGTTAAAAAGACCCAAGAGGATGTGGTGTGCTGTCTAAGTTAAAACATATTTTACCTAAGAGAATTCTTCATTCTTTATATCATACATCTAATTTATATCATATCATCTAATTTCACCTCATCTAATATATTGTATAACTGTTTGGTCAGAAAATAGTAAACGAAACGTAAACAAATTAATTGTACTTCAGAAAAGATCTATTCGTCATATTACCCATTCAAATTATAACCAATAATGACCATTTCATATCGAAAGGTTGTGCACGCAACGCGATCATTTCATATTGAATGACGTCGTAATGTCATTATAATGCAGGGATATAAACATTTCACCGACTACCTTTATTTAAAGTTTATAGTTATTTGAAGTTACA
>JAODAI010162191.1:0-16687 GCA_027575025.1 Scotoplanes globosa | reverse complement strand
GACGATCTTAGTGAGTAGTTATGCATTTCCGTTATCGGGGTGAATAATTCTTTTAAATATAATGGGGTTAGATCATTAAAATATATATAAATATATAAATATATAAATTAATCAATCATTACGCGACCCTCTGTAAATCTGACACTATGTAATGATCTCCTCAACATAATATCCAGCTACTGTGAATACATTGCACATAACAACACATGTTAGACAAAATGCTATGCACTTAATCCATGTATGCCAATAAGAATATTGTGTATAAATACGTTATACAAGATACAATATTGTGTATAAATACATTATACAAGATGAAATAGTGTGTATAAATACTGCATGGTACAAGATAAAACATGTGTATGAATACTGGATACAAGATCAAATGTCGGTATTTGACTTTTAAACTGTGTTGACATGGTACAGTCATTATATATTACAGGTCCCCTTTACTCGTAGTCAAATGTGAGACCACTTCCGCCTATTCTCTCTTCATAAACTTTATCGATGAATTCGCTCTGAGCCACTGTAAAATATTCTTTCCAGAGTCCAAAGCCGCCTACATGGTAAAATAAATAAAACAGTACTGCATTACTTATTGTGTAAACGTGAGAGCAAATGGTAAATAATTACGATAAAATAAGATTTTATTAGTATGACTGCATGATCTACACAAATAGTTAACCACCATAATATTAAAATCTACAAATACCATATACTATTAGTGTCAGCTATAATATGTAAGCCAAGACGAATACTCAACGAATTCGATTATGAAACCAGGAAATCTCAAGTGCCTAATTGCATAAACGCAGCAAATAATGAAGTTTTGATACTAATCTCAAGTTAATATTACATAATTCTGAACTTTTCCGATATAATCTCATCTATTTAATAATCTAACAAAATGTGAAACATCTAAAGTTTTAATTCAACCTTGATAGCACCATGATTCAACCAGAGAGGCATCTACGGATTGACTCAAAATACTATTGGCATTGACATTGGTGTCATTGTGAACTGTATCATTCTCCATATAGTGACGTACCTTTGGTGTCACTGTGAACTGTATCATTCTACATATAGTGACGTACCTTTGGTGTCATTGTGAACTGTATCATTCTACATATAGTGACGTACCTTTGGTGTCATTGTGAACTACATATAGTGACGTACCTGTTCCCAGGAATGGTACTATTCCCATGAGACGCGTAAATGCCCTTCCTGCTCCAAGTGGACAATCCTCTTCAAACTGGCTGTAAGATTTCTTCATTCCTTTTAGGGTACTCAATTCCGTGATGCTGTCAAGAACGTCATCTGATAAATCTTTGCCGAGAAACTTGGCAATTTTGGTAATACTTCCCTTCAAATCCTGGAAATGATTGAGAGAATGATGTGATTCGAATACTATAGTTATAACCTTTATACATAGCTGTATATTACATTCCGGTTTGATCACTGCTTAGTTGGTTATTATCATTTCGACAGCCATTGTTTTATTTAAACATTTCATGTTAGGGTAACTTCTTTAGCCATTGGCTAATCTTTCAGAAGGCCATGTGACGCAATGAACGGTCAAGGGGATAGAGGGGAAAACCGGAGTGCCCGGAGTAAAACCTCTAGTCGTAGACATGGCCATCCAATGTGCACATCCGACCGGGGATCGAGCCCCGGCCGCAGTGGTGCAAGGACGTAGCGCTTACCACTACGCCACAGCCTACTGTAATAATATCACTCTCAAACCATCATCAAATTGTATTCATTCCGTGGTGACAATATAACGAGCTATAATGATGGAAGAAGTCTCAATCGGTATAGTCAGGGATGGCACGTATCATACAGATAGCAATATATTGGTGGTGGTTTTTCAATAATTAAAGAGTTTTCTGGTGAGGTTTTTCTGAGTCTGATATTACTATTAGTATTACTTTTCAATTGTTGACAATTTGCTTTTTTCCAGACTGAAATGGAATAAGTTATTCGGATAATTAATGAGTTTCTAGGAGAGTTAATGTGCATGTTGTTGGGAGAGTTAATGGTTTTTTAGGAGAGTTAATGAGTTTTATGGGAGTTAATGAGTTGTCAGGTTGTTACGAGAGTTAATGAGTTGTTAGGAGAGTTAATGAGTAGTTAGGAGAGTTACTGAGTTGTTAGTAGAGTTAAATGAGTTATTATTAGAGTTAATGAGTTGTTACAAGAGTTACTGAGTTGTTAGGAGAGTTAATTGGTTGTTATGAGAGTTAATGAGTCTTAGGAGAGTTAATGAGTTGTCAGGTTGCTACGAGAGTTAATGAGTTGTTAGGAGAGTTAATGAGTAGTTAGAATAGTTAATGAGTTGTTAGTAGAGTTAATGAGTCATTATGAGAGTTAATGAGTTATCAGGAGAGCCAATGAGTTGCTATGAGAGTTAATGAGTTGCTAGGAAAGTTAATTGGATGTTGTGGCTAATAAATCACTAGCGAATCAACCGTTATTTTGAATATATACCAATAATTTATATGGATGCTGATGTTACTATATACTGCATAATCAGAGTATAATGTTTATACATGTAAACCCGCTTTGGTGTAAAGGATATGTTTGATTATCAACGTTTCAAAGAAGGGCTATTAAATGAGTCATTTCGCTTTAGATATATAGCGATTATAACTTTGGAGTTTCGTCACATACTAGTGATCTTATTGAGATGTTAAATTATCCATGGTTATGATAAATCAAAATGGCTGGCATCGGCGCATTCAATCAAGATTGTTATACATAAGTACATATTTTCTTATTGTACATGGATGTATGTTGTCCTAAGCTGGATAGTGAATGTTTGGATCACCTGATGATGAATACGTCATCGATTCTTATGAATCGAATGAGTTCAATTGCACGTATTATATAAAAACTTGCTGCGCTCACTCACTGGGATCGGACCATAAACCGAAGAATTTATAATGATACATTTTGTTAACCATGATATATATGTTCGGGACAAGAGGTTGGAGTTGGACGGTCAACACGGTCAGTATTTCTGAAGTATGAAACGACCAATATATGTATATGTATTACAGTGGATTGTTATGTATGATTATAAATCAATAATAAATCCTGAACTGGACTCATAACTTGAGTATAGCGTTCAGAATACACTACGGTATCAGATGTTATCATGGATGTCCACCCCTTACGACAAATGGCCAGATGTGTCGAGATAGGTATGAGTGATCCTGCCCATGGACCGCCATTTATACGTCCACATCCGATGGACGAGGCGTCGAGAGTGCACATCAGTCTTTGACCATTTTCGCAAAGGCTGACGGAGAGGTGAGGAATTGTAAACCACAATTGAAGTAACAATCACAATCCACAATTTTGGGAAGAACCTGAAACGAACCTGGTGGGAATCGAACCTGGATCTCCTTTGTTGCAAGTCGAACACTATACAACTGAGACAGCTCACCTCTCATATTATAGTATTTTATTTAACACAAAAACACATTCACAATGACATCAATACATATTTTGGGACCCCAACTGCAATGTTTTTGTATTGTAGATCAACCAGAGTAAGCTTTCAACTAATATCTCTTGACGAGAAATAAAAAAAGGTCGATTTTTCATTCTCAAGAAAATTATAAATTACCAACCACCACATGCAGCCTCCATTCAGCCAAATAATCATCATTAATCACCAATTACATGGACATACATCGACATTATACTCTCCATCCAATAGTCAAAGCTATATCAAATATATTAAACGAGAATAGTGTCATTTGTTGTGGGGGTACTAGTACACTCAATATAGGGGGTAATTCGGAGGAAAGCTGTCATTATGGCAAATGCACTGTATCATACGGAGTAGTGACATTTGTGAAAAGTGTTTTACTTGAGGGGGAGGGGGACTACGAAGGCAAAGATCTGGTGGGGAAATCCATACCTATTTTTATCAAAATTAGGCTTCATTTAAGGAAGTGAACCAAGACATGAATATCATAATATATAAAGAGCATTATGCACTGACTGTCAAGACAGTACATAACTTAAGCAAAGGACGTCACATGTATAATGCTCAGCCAATCACAAATGGCTGTGTATTAGTCAAGAGGACAATAGTATAATATGATTCTGCTAAATTTAGTGAAATATGACGTTACGGGAATACTAGGACGAATCGTATTCAACATAGCAATAACAAATACAATAAAGCTTTTTAATTTAATTTCAACTATCGAATTAATTTCCAATTACATTTTATGCAATAAAGTGGTCTTTTTCCGATTTAAAAGAGGAAACGAAGATAAACAAATGTGTTACACAATATGTTAAGTGTAATACGATTATTAACTGTGGAAATCGTCGGTTTAAAAGTTTGAAGAAATTGATTACATGCAATTATTATGCTTATAATTGTTGCACCTTAAAAAATCACAGTAGGCCTACTGTTGTTTACTTCACGTTGATGTATAACGTATATCTGACATTTTAAATGTATTTAATGATGTGCATAGTATGGTTAAAATAAAGTTTCGTGAAATTGAAAATTGATACAGTAGTATATATTGTAATTACAACAACCCAATGACGATTATTAATAGTTATTTAACCATACCTTTCGACAGTCTTCATATTTCAAGAAGAGGATATTTTCATCGTGTCTGAGATTCCAGTACTGAAGAACATGAGTAAACCAACAGCCCC
This sequence comes from Scotoplanes globosa, assembly GCA_027575025.1. Lineage (NCBI taxonomy): Eukaryota > Metazoa > Echinodermata > Holothuroidea > Elasipodida > Elpidiidae > Scotoplanes > Scotoplanes globosa. Next base: position 12,001 of record JAODAI010162191.1, on the reverse strand, counting down.
CTGGATCTGAAAGAATATAAATCAATATATAAATATAATGACATATACTGTAGATATGTATGAAACGTTTAAAACATTTCGCTATTATATTAAACATTTATAAGGCCCATCTTTTCCAATATTATAACAACATTAACATACAGACATATGCTAATAACATAAAATAAAATAGTATATGTCCACAACGTTTAACCTCAGATATAGAGCATGAGTAGGCCGCCTACCAAGATTATATTTAAGCCTACCCTCGGCATTTTCAGAAGCAATGCGATATTGCGACAGAGAAACACAACGATTACCTTATTCACTGCATAATTATATATATATACATCTGATAAAAAGTATATCATATCCTCGATATGATACAAATCTTAATATATCACAAATAAGATCCCAGCATGCAGCAGCATTATGGAATTAAATTAACATTAGCTCCGTGAGAGCTATACCTGTCAATCCATGTCAGATTGTGGTATTAAGATACAATTACAACATCATCGCTCTCTACCTCTTGAATCCATAAAGAGGGTGATGAAGAAAATACTAACTGACAGCCGCATTATTGGCCAAAGCTCTCCACCTCCTTCTATCCGTAGCCATGACCCTCCAATCTCCAGTACCTCCAGCCCCCCTAAAATCCCTCTGAACACAGTCCCTCCATCTCAAACGAGGTTAACCCCCTACCTCTTCTATCAACCTCCACATGTGACTACCCCTGGACAACTACCGCCCGGTCAACTACCCCCGGACCATCACCGGACATCCCTAACGCTAACCCCGGTACTAATCATAACCCCAAAATGGTTACATTCACTGGGGGTAATTGTCAGGGGGTACTTGTCCGGTGTGGTTGTTGTCCATGGGGTAGTTTCCCCGACACGTAATGAACACCGATTAAACTGATTTGAGGCTTATGTTGGTTGACACGAGCCATGCAATCTTAAATAGTGATGCACGTGAACACGTGACATGTTGAGGTAGCACAAAGATATTGACAATGAAATTGTTATAATAACTTTAATTCTACTAAGTTATCAATATCATTAAAGTTTGTTAGACTATTTTACTCAGCCTCTAATTGATTGTATATATGCTTCATAAAGTCGAATATAAACTGTAGCCTAATGATGTTGTTGAAGTGATAGACACGGCTCTTGTGACAGAGTAACGTCTCTTCGGCCTGGTGAATTATTATTTATCTAACCAGAGTTAAAAGTAAATTAGTAGTTATCATATTCAGGGGAAATGGGATGGTGAGACATGGAGCGAAAGGCAAGGAGCCGACTCTAGGTGTGAGGAGTAACCGTAGGATAGGAGAGAAGGAGAGGGTATGACTGTAATTGAATTAAGAAAGTGATCAATGCAATGGACAAGGGAAAGCTGTATTTTACTTATAAGCTTTAGCTATACTACTGCACTATTATAGTGAGCCTCCCACGCTACATCATACACTCGTCCAGCACACTCCAGCCACTAATATTGATATTATTAATGGAGTAAATCGGTCTATTTTTATATTTAGTCGTAAGGTGTTTGGTAATAGTGTTTCTATAAAAAAAATCTTAATTTAATAAGTTGGTACGTGTTGAGTAGTGGTATATTGACTTGTCAAGAAGTCGATATAGCCCAGTGGTTAGGGCAACGAACTCGTGGGTGTAAGGTCCCGGGTTCGAATTTCAGCGCTGCTGGTGGTTATCTTTTGGTCTGTCCTTGGGCAAGGCACTTTATCTTCATTGCTTCTCTTTATACATGTGTATTAATGGGAACCTGAAAGGTGTTTGTCACTTGTACGCATTTATTGCAGCCAACTGTGGGCCCCGGTATGTGTGGGTTAGACGAGAACACCAATGCACCGGGTGATTATGTCACAGTGCTTTGAGATCTCATTGAGATGAAATGGCGCTATACAAAAGACGGTATATTATTATATCTATAACTCGTGACGTTACGGGTTTCGTTTCAATTTCCATTTTGTAATTCCACTACGCGGACGTTGCTATACATAATAGTATCAACACTTCAAATATTTGTAGGAAAACCACCAACTGAATGAAGCAAAAATGGATTCAAATAACAACATTGGCTACAATGACTCACAGATAGGATGATGATGGAGTGTTATTCATAAATTGTTGAAAGAATAATAATTAGGCCAAAGTCGGTCCTGCCAATAATTTGTAAGCTTATAGGCATATCAAATAGTTCGCTAGTGACTGGTTGGCTGCCCTTAGCAGCTGTAACAGGCTAAAATATACTATTTGGTATATTTAGGCTTATACATATCCTGCAAAATGAATGGTTTCAATATATATGAAATCTTCATCATGTCTACTTGTAACCATATAAATAATGTTTACTCAAACGGATGGTGCTTAAACTAAAGTAAAGCTATATACTAGGCCTAGACCTCATGATAACAATTGCAATTAGAATCACAGATGTCACATCACAGATGTAAAACACAGCACAGATGTAAAACACAGCACAGATGTAAAACACATCACAGATGTAAAACACATCACAGATGTAAAACACATCACAGATGTAAAACACATCACATATGTAAAACACATCACATATGTAAAACACATCACATATGTAAAACACATCACATATGTAAAACACACCACAGATGTAAAACACATCACATATGTAAAACACATATGTAACATACATACCGTATAATAATCCAATACAAAGTAGAAGAATAATTTCAATAGTGTTAATATGTAAATATCTCACAATATAATATGAGCCAGCAAGTTCAAACAACACGTACACAGTATATCATGGATGTATCATGAGTTATATTCGTACAGTATATAGTCTAACTATCGGATAGTATTATTGCTAAGACAGTGATACATATATTTGTTTGTTTCTCCTAAATTCCTGCATATATTATCATATGTAAATATACTATCATACTAGCTTGACTTTATATGGAACGTTTTAAATATCGGAGTTCGTACACATTAAAGTTTGTTAGCACTTAAACGCAAGTGTATATTGAAATAATGTATATACATTTACATGTGACATGTTGTACTGCACAGGTACCTATAGTAGTGAGCACGTACATTTATTGTGGTATCAAGTATATGACATGTGTTATGTCACAATAATATCGTTTCGGAAATTATGTCAATTTTTATATAATATGTTTTCTATGTTGATTGCTAATGTGCATCGTTTGAATCAGTTTCAAAGTTATGCTACATCATCACTGATGCTCTTGTTTTATTGGTAGCTATTATTCAAATGACTTAAATATATAATTTACAATATATTACACATGTACTATTTGTGCATGGTTGAAATAAAGTTTTGGAAATTCGAAAAAAATAATCCGAAACAGTTAATTGTTTCGTTTTTTGGGGTTGAATTTCCACAACTTTATTACATACTAAAATAGTTCATATTTTCAATATGTTACTACAGTTGTGTTATTTCTTGATTTGAAGATATTAACATACAATAAATACTTACAATCTTCAGAAGTGAAGAATTTGAGGTAATCTTCCCAGCCGCTGTTTTCAGAATCCATACTTCCCTTGGAAAACTTATAGTACGACACGATGAGATCCTTAGGATTTCTTGCGAAATATACAATCTAGTGAGAAACATCACAATATAAAGTATTATATTCTTTGGCTGAAATGATGACATCTATAATTTGACACACTCTGTGGCCCTTCCGAGTGTGTGATAAGTGTGGTACCGCTTCAACACGGGGATTGGTGTAGCCATAATATTATTTGTTGGAAGCAACGAAAGAGTGGTTGATATTATATATTATATATGGTACGTAGTATATGATATTTGTACCGGTTTTGGGGGGATAGCCAAATTATTATCTAAGTGGAGGGACACCATATAGTTGGGACAGAGCTTGCAAATCATTTGAGGTCAAACACTGAACACGTGGTTTTGGTGTGTGACCTCAAATGACCTTTGACCTTCAATAACACAATTCTTGTATACAATGGGGTCAACATTCATACCAAGTTTGAACATTATTGGACTTTAACTTTTCGAGAAAACGTATTTGCAAGCCATTTATCAGACTATATATGTACTGTAGTTGTAAGGACCATACGTTACAATAGTCTTGATAAAGACGTTTGTAAAAAAGTGGCGTTCTAAAATTGCAAACTTCAAACATCAATATATTGAGAGAACGGAATGGCCGATTTGACTCTAGTTTGAAGCATTTTGTAGATAATTTTCTGTTCTATAATATCAACTAACATTATTTACAATGTGTAATTGTCCTTGCCACTACGGATATTTTTTTGGAAACGCGAATAGCCAGAAATCCCCAACCGTTAGGGGCGGCCTATCAAATTGTGTCAAAGTATGGGTCCACGTCCACCTATCCCCTGCATTTCATTGACATATATGTGTGAACCCAATTGAGTCGCGTGGCGCGGAACGTACCTACTAATACTATGTCTTGCAAAGGGGAATAGGTGCGAGATGATATATACTATAATAATAATTTCCATACGTTTAACCATACTTTTGAGAGGCAAGTATTAGGCTACATGACCTTAAAAATAAAAGTACGCTATTTTCGGATGAGGGTCGTCAGGCCGCAGGCCTTTAATATTGTGTATCTCTTATCTCTTGTATTTTTTTAAGTAGCCTATGCGAACTGGCACAAAGTGTTGAAATATATTACTTAATAAAATATTTAAATGTTGACCGAAGGACAAACTGTAGACTATTGTGGCCGAAATACGTCGCGGGTATCAGTTTTGACACGTAATTTAGGAGCTGCAGTCTATAACCCAGTGGCGGAATTAATTAGGGGAAGGGGGGCCCGTCCCCTTCTGAAAATTTTCGATATTTTCACTGAAACTTCTTGTTCAGCTTAAACAACGTAGTGCGCCACCCCCCCCCCCTTCTGGGATATTTTACCATGGTTTCAAAACTGGTTCAGCTTAAGTCCTCCAATTTTCCGAGTTCAAAATCATTGATCACTCATTAGATCCAGGCAAAGCCACCGGACTTGTTGAACCGTTAATGCTCGAATTACGAAGTTGAGCCCTATTGAAATCGTTTCTAGTATTACGCAAATATTTAATATAAGTATTGTGACGAACGTATTTCCTTCAAATTAGAAGACTCCTGTAAAGTCAATTCACATTTTTAAAAAGAGATATAAACTTGATGTTTCAAATTACAGACATAGGCCTATTCTATTAAATTCTGTTCATTCCAAGATTTTAGAAAAGCACATGCATTTATCATGGTTATTCAATAAATTTCAGCTCTTATGTGCCGCTCAATCTGGTTTCAAAGAAAGGCACTCTTATGAAACAGCACTGCTAAAGAGTGTATACAACTGGGTGGAGGCCGTTGATAAAGGCTTATTAGTTGGCTCCATATTTCTAGACCTTCACCAGGAATTTGATTTAGTAATCCATGACATTTTAATTACTAAATTTGCATAGGCCTATATGGGTTTGCCTAAACTCGATAGTGGTTTACATCATATTTAAGAAATATATAACAATGTACGTATATTATTGGAACATTGTCTAACACAGATACATTTCATATGGTGTTCTTCAGGAAAGTATTCTTGGTCCACTTTTGTTCTTAATTTATATTAATGATATGGACCTTGTTCTAAAACATTGTAATGCGGATATGTACGCCGACGATACTACGCTTTATGTATGCGATGTAGACACATGTAACTTAAATGTCAAATTACAGGATGACATGCAAAGAATTCGCAATTGGTGTAGGCCTATATTAAATGAAATGGTTATAAATATTGATAAGTCCAAAACATTGCTCGATCAAAGGATCATCTCAGCGGTTAGCAAGATTACATGGCATTTCGAATGTTCTATACGGCTATATCCCTCGATGACATGTTACTATAATACAACGTGAAAAATGATTAGGTGTAGGCCCCCTATTGATCGACAATAATCTATCTTCGCATATCCAATTTGAAAAGTATGTAAAATTATTTCAAGTCGCTTTATAGCTTTATTAAGACGAATTAAACAATATATTGACCTCAATATTCTCTCTATATATTATAATGGTTACATTAAACCACTACTTGACTATTGTAGTACTGTGTGTATATGGGGGACATGTAGCAGTGGTGATTTGCTGAAGCTGTCACTGGCGTTTGCGCCTACGTAAAACGGCAGCATGGATTATACTAAACGCAGGTATAGTGATGTAGGCTCCAGCGAATTGTTTAAAAAAATAAAGTGGCATTCCGTTAATGAGCAAATTGGTTTCAGGCGTCTGACCGTGCGATGATGTATACATCAATGAATAATGGCTTGACCCCAAATTATTTGACAGATCTTTTTCAGTATACGTCCAATGACCATGACCACATATTGCGGTCAACCACTAATAGTAATTTATACCTGAATGCAGGTATAGGACAACTTGATTTTCCTGCCATTAATTAATGGAATAATTTACCAGTCGCCTTGCAAGTGTGCCAAATCTTTATATGTTAGTAAACGATTAGGCTACTCAATATTGTGTTTCCTGTTTCAGTTAATATTTTAAATAAAAAATCGTCCAATTTCACTCCCACCACACGTATTATATATACTTGATGAAGTCAGTGTGTCTATTTCACAAACTACCAAATTCTTGGAACTATTATTGACGATAACTTGAATTGGAAGATCTGATTTCTTTGGTTAGTAAAAAGATTGCTAAGATCAATGATGGTGTCAATTAATGAAGTTCTCAAAACAATTCATGCCTAATTGGAATTTACTTTTACTATATGCGCTCAGCCTTGTTATCTGTAAACTATCAACCCAACTAATCGTTGTGTATTTACACAATTTTCTTTTTTATCTTTCAGTTTATTTATATTTTGACATTTGGCTGTGTTTTATAATACATGCTTAAATTATATATATATATATTTCAATTGTTTTACATCAGACTGAGGGCCTGGTCCTTATCAAACAAGGAAGAAAATACAAAGAGCCGCGTAAGAGAGAAAATAAATAAATATATAGGCCCATACAGCTGTACAGTAGGACAATATACATATCCCTGACTATATGATACTACAGGCCCACTAAGCTCTATCTCTATATAATTGGTGTAGTCATACATGTGTTAAATTCAATGGTAGTACGTTGATTTGAGTGTATTTGGAGTATAATTTGGCTACTATAATACCCACTTGATATGTGAGTGACAAGGCCACATCCGTCAGTTAGTATATACCTGTGGTCAGAATAGATGGAGCTCCTTAGCCTTGTTTGGCAGTCTATCTAGGAGAAGGAAAATTATGATGTAACACCGCACACAGCGTCTGGACATCGCCGCTATGTGGCTCAGTTGATTCGGAGGATGGGACTTGTTAGCAGCATTTAGTGGTGGCCCATCTAGGAGAAGGAAAAAATCCCGTATAAAACTGCACATAAGCCAGCCAGGGCAGCGCTATTGTGGCTATTTGTTCCACACGTACCTATATGATGGTATTAACTGACGATCGCGATTTAGCTACCGCGTTCGGGATACCCGACGCGCCATCTGCATGTCCGTAATTATCGAAATCCTGGGGGTCGATTCACTGGCATCGGCCGCGATGTGAAGTCTGGCTAGGTAGTCTTAATGTAGGTACTATGGGAGGGAAGAGTTTAGAAGTGGTGGAGATGATGGTTAGACGGAGGTTTGAGATTATTTGTCACGTACAGGAAACAAAGTGGAAGGGGGCCCAGAGCGAGGATGTTACCGGGCGGGTTCGAATTGTTTCTTGCATGGGGATGGGAAGAGTAATGGAGTGGGTATTATAGTTTCAGCAGGGAAGGGTAAGGAAGTAGTGAGCACTGATGGTGGAGAGATGGAAAGGGATAATTATTCTCATGTGGGTTATATAGTAATCAACTGGTAGGTATTATGTCTGTATATGGTCCCCCAACAGGGAGGGTGGAAGCGGAATAAGATTACCTTTAGAGATGCGTTGGAGAGGATATGATGAGTCAGGTTGAGGAGAGTACCATGTTGTGCGTAGCGGGGACTTTAGTGCCCATGTTGGAGGCAGGGGTGGTGGTGAAGAGGAATGTGTAGTTAATTTTGGATGGGTTACAAGGAACAGGGATGGCAGCGATTTGGTAGAGTTATGCCTCCGCAATGGCATGGCGGTGGCCGGTCCTTTCTTCAAAAAGAGAGCCAATCACAAAATATCGTATAGGAGTGGGTTGTACAACACGGAGGTGGACTTGCTGGTAGTTAGGAGGAGGAAATTATGGAGAGTTAAAAACTGTAATATTCTAGTCGTGGAGCATAATGCTACCACGCAGCATAATCCTCTGGTTTTTGCATTGCGGCTACAGAAGCGTAATGTGGTGAGGGAAGTGGAAAGTTATTAAATGGTGGCTATATGTAAGGGGCAGATGGCAGAATTGTATAAGAATAGGGTGGCGCGGAGCTTTACGGACCTACATGAGCAGGTAGGTGGGGTTGAGGAAGAGTGGGGGATATTTAAGCTTTCCTTTGTGGGTGGGGCAGAGAAAATTTGTGGAAGGACCTCGGGCAAAAAAGGGGGTTCAGGAAGAAAAACCAGATGTGGTGGACGAAGGATGTAGAAAGGGCGGTGGGTGAGAAGAGGGAGGTCTGGAAGAAATTAGAAGAGGCCAGGGATTGTGGGATACAACCGGAGTTAGCCTTACGCCTTATGGGCAGAAAAAGAAGGCAGCTAGGAGGGCCGTAGAAAAGGCAAGATATGATGTGGAAGATTGCATTTATAAGCAGCTGGATGATGATGGGGCGAGGAAACTTATCTCTAAGATGGCACGGGAGGGACAGGAGGGAAGAGGGCGTGAATGTTAACGGAGGCAGAGTCGTTAAGGATGGGAGGTTAGTCACGGACAAGGATGAGGTGACTAGGGTATGGTATAACTACTTCAGAGTGATGTATAATCAGGTAGGAGGCGCTGATCTGGGTTTACCCAGCGCAGTAAGGGGTAAGATTGAGGTCAAGTCGTCGAGATTTCGGACAAGTGTATTGGGCTCTAAGACGGATGAAAAGGGACAAGGCTACGGTTTTGAACAAAACGAGGATGGAAGTGTTTGTTCTTACAGGGGATGTTGGTGTGAAGTGGCTAAGGAGACTGCTCAATGTGTATACGAGGGAGGGGGTACCCCAAAGGAGTGGCGGACTGACCTAATTGTACCTATTTGGAAGCAAAAGGGTGATGTTCATTACCCAGGAAAGTACCGGGGTATCACACTGCAAGGACAGGTTTTTAAGCTTTTGGAAAGGATTTTGGAAAGAAGGCCAGGATTATGGCTAGAGTTGAGACTGAGATCGGGGAGGAACAGCAGGGCTTTCGTAAGGGAAGAGGGACAAGTGATGGACTGTTCTCACCTATAGGCAGCTGGTGGAAAATAAATTGGAGGTGTGGCATTGTGTTTTGTAGATTTAGAGAAGGCCTATGCTATACGGTTCCCAGGGAATTAGTGATGTCTACGTTAAGGTGGTTTGGGGTTAACATTGGACTTAGGCAGGGTTGTGCTCTCAGTTCACTTCTTTTCATTGTGGTAATGGAAGTGATTAGCAGGAAAGTCAGTACAAAGAATGTACTAAAAAGCTGTTATTTGCTGACGACCTAGCAATAGTTATGGATAGTAAGCAGGAGTTGCAGGAGGTATTGGTAGAATGGAAGTGTTTATTTAAGAGGCATATGGGTTGTGTATGAGCCTGCAACGACAGGACTTGGTACGTATAACCATGGAGCTACTATCCATGGTATAACCCTTGCTGAAAGGTATTAAGCAGAGGGATATTTTTTGCGTATCTGGGGGAATGATTTCTGGAGATGGGCGGTCTGATGGGGGAGGTACGTAAAAGGATCCAGTCAGGAGCTCTGGCCTGGATAAATGTGGAGGGGGTTATATGTCAGATAGACATATTTCTTAGAAATTAAAAGGGGAGGTATTGGGTACCGGTACATGTGTTATACCTGCATGTAGTTACGGGCTTGAGACAGTGGCCCTGCCAGGGGCTCAACAACAGCGACTTCAAATATGCGAAAATAATTGGATGATAAAGATTGCTGGGGTTAAGCGGGTGGATAGGGGGAGGCTGGCGGATATTCGGGAGGATATTGTGATGAATAGGAGTCTTACCGAGAGGGTGATAAGGGGGCGCATGAGGCGGGCTAGGCTGGACATGTGCGAATGGACGAAGGACAATTCCCGAAAATGACGATGTCGCATGTGGAGGTTGGTAGAAGAAGTAGAGGGAGACTGAGATGGAAGGACTGTGTTGAGAGGGATTTTAGGAGGGCTGGAGGTGGTGGTGATTCATACTGTGATTGGATGGTCGTGGCTACCGATATATACAGGTGGAGGGCTTTGGCCAATGATGCGGCTGTCGGTTATAATTTTCTTCTTCACCCCTTTTTATGGATTCACAAGGCAGAGAGAGAGATAAAACAAAGAGTTAGATAATAGGCCTTCTTGATATTTGATTGACATGGCCTATTAGGAGAACCAAATGTAAGCAGAGTAGCCATTCGGAAAACGCACCCATTAAATTAATACGACTTCCCCATTTAAAAAAAAATACATTGGTAGGCTAATTATAATTATTCAACTTATTAGGATGTTTTGTGCTATGCAGCTATATGCATACATTTCTAGTCAAACCATCAAATAATGCGGGTGCAGTTTCCTAAATTTAAAGATAATATATGATATTGGGCCTATGCAGATTCAGTAGTGGTTTCAGAAAGTAGCCCAGTAATATACTTTCCATACAGGGTAATGTATTGAGATAAAAATGGAAAGAGCTCGGCCCCTCGGGGAACGTCAGCCTCCTCCGTAGCCTGGGGAAACCCTGGCGCCGCCGGTGCTTTCTTGATTGGTTGATTTGAGTTTACTCGCGATTTTCCAAGACGAAGTTAAATATGATCCACCAAAGCCTTTGATATATCAGTTAGAACAAAACATATAGCCATAATCATCATCATATCACCCCTAACAATAAACACATAGATACACAAGGCCAATATATACTATAGGTATCCTGGCCCTCAGCCTCAACGCAGCTAGAGGTTATAATGCGAGCAACCCAAAGCCTTTGGTATATCAGTTAATGCCACTGGAATGCAGCACATGATCAGCAAACCTTTGTTGGACTAAGTAATAGCGCTCTTCTTAATTAAAGTTCAATTATATATAATTAAAAATAACACTTTCAGAATCATCATAAGTTTGGTTTAATTAGCGTAGAATACAGAATTGATATTTTTTACTGATCCATTTCAATAACAATTTTATCGATGCACCGTTAGAGCCACTGGAATAAACTAAAATATGTATCATATTATCACCATTGGATGAATTGGATTCCCGACATTGTATATATCTAGTCCACTGAGCAATGGCGGCGCCTGGGAGGGATAAATTCCCCCATCGAGGAGGACATTCCCCCATCGGGGAGAAATGGAGACCCTTCCGGGAAGAAATGTTAAATCCGGATTTAAATATGGATTTCTATAATATACTGGGGAAAATAACATACGATATAAATAAAATGATTTTGCAGAATAATTGAATAAGACCTCCCTCCCACATCGGGGAGAAATGGAGGACATTCCCCCATCGGGGAGAAATGGACACCCTTCCAGGAAGAAATGTTTAATCCGTCAGGGAATTTTAAATATGGATTTCTATAATACACTGGGGAAAATAACCTACGATAGAAATAAAATGATTTCCAAGAGGAATTGAATAAGACCTCCCAGACAGTGGGATTTCTTCCCCACAGAGAGATATTTTCCACGACAGAGGCTGAAACAGTGTTTATATTTATGATGTTGTCCTTTCTGGAATGCATGGTTGGACATTTTTGGTATGATTTGAATATGCTGGACATTTTCAAAGACAGGATTATAATAGCCAGTCTAAGCCTTGCTATACCAGTTAGAGCCACTGAACATTGGCTCATTTATTTTCAATCACAATCCATTAAACAAACATA